>JACXGI010003779.1:0-59398 GCA_016801175.1 Esox masquinongy
GAGTCTGTGATTGTAGTCTTGTGGGTGGGAGGGGAAAGGAGTCTGTGATTGTAGTCTTGTGGGTGGGAAGGGGAAAGGAGTCTGTGATTGCAGTCTTGTAGATGGGAAGGGGAAAGGAGTCTGTGATTGTAGTCTTGTGGGTGGGAGGGGGAAAGGAGTCTGTGATTGCAGTCTTGTGGATGGGAAGGGGAAAGGAGTCTGTGATTGTAGTCTTGTGGGTGGGAGGGGGAAAGGAGTCTGTGATTGCAGTCTTGTGGGTGGGAGGGGGAAAGGAGTCTGTGATTGTAGTCTTGTGGGTGGGAAGGGGAAAGGAGTTTGTAATTGTAGTCCTATGGGAGGGAGTAGTCAGTGTGTGTGTGTGTGCGTGAGTGTGTGTGTGTGTGTGTGTGTTTGTGTGTGTGTGTGTAGTAGTGTGAACCCCCAAGTTGTCTGCCAGGTGTGCATTGTATCCACCCTCCCTTGGCTCTGTCACAGTCCTTCCCCTCTCATTTCCACTAGTAACTGGAGCATCCTTTGAAGGTCTCACTAACTGCTGCGTAGTTCACTCAACAGAGACACGGGGACAGACAAACAGAGATTTGCATTTTTACTGAGCAAAAGTTTAAATAAATAATAAATATAAATACACAAATATATATTACTTTTTTTACAAACAAACACTTACTATCCAAATAAATGACTTCAGTTCGACTTTCAGGTGCCTAAGACTTTTGCACAATACTGTAGGTCCTTCAGCAGGCTCACTTTCAGAAGAACTTTGGTGAGCTCTGTAGCCGCGTGGGAAACCAACCCACAACCAGGTTGATGTCATGCTTAATCAACCGAGTGACAAAGAACAAGACTAAAAGACAGAAACTGCAACCCTTTGGACCTTAACCCTTTATTGTTCATTTGAAGTAACGGACAATACATTCTGTTTATCTTCAGGTGAGAGCTGAATTGCCCACTTATATCCAGAAATTAAGTATCAAACTAAACTCTGCTTCCACAGCTTTGTGGTGCAGAATGTACACTGGCTGAATGCATGCACCGTGTTCATTCTGCTAATTGAATCAGATGGCTCGTTCATCAAACAACCCTGACTTTTTTGGCAACATTATAAACATGGCTCTATATGCTAACAATAAACGCTGGGCTTTTAGGGTTAATGCATAACTGCACAAATAATGAAAGACGAGCACTGTAGTTTTACATTCTGTAAAGCTAGATTGAGAGGTTAAAATAACCGGGTACTGACAACCTGGGTGGTAAATGACTGAGTACGGTAAAGGATTAAATTGCTTCTCTCTCATCTGCTCTCATCCTACGAGATACATTTGCTGCCTTTGACGCCACACTGCCCACTCTTGAATCGCATCCTACTGGGCAAGCTTTGCTTCCATGTAAAGTGGAGATGATCTGTGCATGTCACACAGACTGTAACTACAGGTGTCCCCCAGGGCTCGGCTCTCGGACGTTCCCCCATCTATAGCCCATATCATTTCGCTCTGCCTGTCATTGCTATGCAGATGACACTCAACTATTCTGCTCCTTCCTCCGTTCTGACAACCGGGTGGCAATGCACGTTTCTGCGTGCCAAAATGACATGTCTGCTTGGATGTCGGACCACTGCCTAAGAGTCAACAAAATGGAGCTACAGAACTCTTCCTCTGGGGCTAGGTCTATCTGCTCTAAAGCCTTTCCGTCACGGTTGACATTGCCACAGTGTCCCCTTGAGAAAAACCTTGCTGTAACCCTAAAGAGCTGGTCAAAACGCCCTAACATTCTCTACAAACATCCATGCAGTGATTCACTCCACCAGGTTAATGCTTTACAAAACAGGTGGAGTAGGCCCTTTCCTCACAGAGAAAGAAAAAAGAGTCCCAAAAGCTGAGTCTTATGTCATCCATGTATATGCTGTTTGAGCCCCATCAAAATCACTTGCTTCCATCCAGCCCTAAATGTTTTGTGAATTGCGTAAATCCCTTACTCTTTCTTTAAAGGTTTTCTGATTGTAAGGATTAGGAGTTATCTCCTAAATTATTCACAGACTGCTAGTTCTGTGAGGGGCTGAAGATTTAACCTCCATTCCCCTTCACAGGGCCCAACGTCACCAAGTTTCAGGGAAAAGGTGAGAGGGCTGTGGTCAGATAATACAATGCTGTGGGACTTTACATTATTGGTTTAAGGGAGAAATTTGGCACTGACCATAAAGTTGAAGATTTGGTTACCGATTCTCCATACATCAAGTAGATTAGTGTTCATGATGTATGTATTCAAGAACACACTTGAATTGGCTGTAGGGTCACATGGTAGAGTATCTATTCAAGTACTGATCCAGGACACAATTTGGGTGCCCACAAATCAACAGCTCAGTCTGAAATATATCGGATGTCAGGGGTAGAACTTCTTTAGAAAATAATGAGTTTGATCCATAAATATTCATTAAAGTAAAAGATTCTTTAGTTTTTCTGCTGCAAGTGAATTTCCTTCCATATCAGATTCACCATACACCTTGCTTTGTCGGAGAAAATAGCATGATAAACTTGATCCACCCATCTACACCTTGGTCTACTACTGTATATAGTACTATATAGTAGAACTACAGCTCTGGAAAAAATCAAGAGACCACTCCTAATTTTTCTTAAATCAGCATCTCTACATGTAGGGCAGCCATTCCATTCCATTGTCTGTTAAATTCCAACACAGGCACACCTCATTTTACTGAATGAGGGACTGATTAGGTGATTACCTGAACCAAATCTAATTTAACGAGGAAAGGTATAAAAAACACTGCAGTGGTCATCACTATCCTCTTGCAATAGGACCAGCTGGATGGCAAAAACAGCGCAAGTAGTACCTCAAAGGTAATTTGAATAAAAAAAATAACTGTTCAGAATGACAAAGTTGAAAAGAAAAGCTTTGAGTGAGGAAAAAAGGGTTCAATAATGGCTTTACTGGCAGAGGGATACAGTGAGGGTCAGGTTGCTTCCATCCTGAAAATTTCAAAGACGGCGGTTCACAAGAACAAGGTCAAGCAACAGACATTGGGGACAACAAAGCTACAGACTGGCAGACGGCGAAAACGACTGTCCACTGACCGAGATGACCGTCAACTAATTTGAATGTCACTCAACAACCGTGACCTACAAAAAGAAAGGCAAACAGCAGCTGGAGTGAAGTGCACAGCGAGGACGGTTCGAAACAGGCTGCTAGGGGCAGGGCTGAAGTCATGCAAAGATAGAAAAATGCCAGGCTGAAGTTTGCAAAAGACCATACGGATTGGACCATAGAGGAATGGAGTAAGGTCATCTTCTCTGACAAGTCAAATTTTCAGCTTTGCCCAACACCTGGTCGTCTAATGGTTAGACGGAGACCTGGAGAGGCCTACAAGCCACAGTGTCTCGCACCCACTGTGAAATTTGGTGGAGGATCGGTGATGATCTGGGGATAATTCAGCAAGGCTGGAATCGGGCAGATTTGTCTTTGTGAAGGACACATGAATCAAGCCAAGTACAAGGTTATCCTGGAAGAACACCTGCTTCCTTCTGCTCTGACAATGTTCCCCAACTTTGAGAATTGTTTTTTCCAGAAGGATAATGCTCCATGCCACACAGCCAGGTCAATCAAGGTGTGGATGGACGACCACCAGATCAAGACCCTGTCATGGCCAGCCCAATCTCCAGAACTGAACCCCATTGAAAACCTCTGGAATTTGATCAATAGGATGATGGATGGTCACAAGCCATCAAACAAAGCCAAGCTACTTGAATATTTGTGCCAGGAGTGGCATAAAGTCACCCAACAGCAATGTGACAGACTGGTGGAGAGCATGCCAAGACGCATGAAAGCTATGATTACAAATCAGGGTTATTCCACCAAATATTGATTTCTGAACATTTCCTAAGTTAAAAGATTAGTAGTTTGTTGTTGAAAAATGAATATGAATTTGTTTTCTTTGCATTATTTTAGGTTGAAAACAATGCATTGTTTTTTGGTTATTTTGACCAGTTGTTATTTTTTACAAATAAATACTCTAAATGACAATATTTTTATTTGGAATTTGGGAGTTATGTTGTCAGTAGTTTATAGAATAAAACAAAACTGTTCATTTTACTCAAACACAAACCTATGAATAGTAAAACCATAGAAACTGATAATTTTGCAGTGGTCTCTTATTTTTCCAGAGCTGTATATTTTAGATGCCTATAACCTTCCATCTCTTGATTGGTTCATTCCAACCCTTCGGGCCAGTTTCACAGACACAGATGAGGCCTAGTTCTTGACTAAAAAAGCAAGCTCAATAGAAAACCTCGATTGAGCTTGATTTTTTTTTAGTCCAGGACTAGGCATTTAAATGCATTTAAATTAATGATTATTACTGTGCTTTAGATAATGATGAGTTACATATGGTATCCCACACCCCGAGCAATAGTTCCCTCAACTTGTGTAACCTGGAATGCTCTTAACTGTTAGAGAAACAGTGCGCAGAAAACTGCCCACCAACGAGTGGTCGGATGGACAAACATGCTCCTGCACGCCACACACAGAACAGCTGAAAAGGTCAATAACTCAGACAAACAAACATTCCAGTCACGAAGTTTGCAACAGGTTGGCAGGTCAAAGAATCCGGCATTTCCCAGTTATACTCTGGCTATGAAAAAATTATTTCACTAAGAAAGATTAATTCAAGTTTAAACCCTTCTGGCAAAACCAGTTGTAATGGTAACAAAAATAAAATATCAAAGTATAGCTGATAGATGGAAAACAAAATATATGTAGCACCCAAACAATCACAAGCACAGAGCCACATGAAAATGGTGAGGTATGACGAAAATATACAATATGCACATTTAACATTAACCTAACCTTTGCTAGTCCCTTATGATTCTGATATTGCTATTTAAAGAAGCACTTTTGTTTTTGAATCTACATACAACATATCAGACCTCATGAAGGGTAACTGCTGGCTTGACAACAACCAATGGGGATCCTAATAAATGCATTGAACAAACTGACCCCTCTGGGATAATACAGCTATTACTAAACATCATCAACATTGGAAAAGGGGAAGACTGGAACCCACCCCAAAAATGACTGGAACCAAAATCAAAGGCCCAAACCCAGATCTGTACTCTGAGTGATCAAGCAGACCGAAAGCTAGCTGAGCAGACTGCCTGTAGCTAAAGCTCCCTTAATCCAGCTCTGAGTCAAACAATACCTTGTCTGCACTAAAGACCACACAAACCCTACAGATCAAAGACAGGGCTGCAGATAAGAATTAGAATGCTGTCCCCTTCAAAACGACAAGACCCGATCGATCATGTTGCACTTCTGAGCATCAATGAGCTGTTAGGCTGAAATAGAGAAGTTCACTTTGCGCAACAGGATTATCAGAACATCTTTTATCCCTTCACTATTCATTTTCTGTGACTTCACAGATCATACACAGGGAGATGATAGCTTGAATGGAAATAGTTATGCTTAATCTTAAGTGCCTGAACCATTTATCATGTAGGCTGTGACGTCTGCTCCGCGTGGCACCGCAGCTCCTCTTCCTCTCTGGCGCTCCACCTCGTCGGTGTACTAACCACCGGCCGGAGAGTGATGGCAGCAGCGCACCCCGAGGATGCACCTGTTTCCGCTCAGTCGTTAGTTTAGTATATATTGTGTTTGTTAGCCACTGCCCAGCACGGATTATTGTTTCCTGTTGTTCCTGGACGCGAGGTGTTGTTCTGTTATCCCGAAAAGAGAAGACTATAAAGAGAGTAACCGTTATCGCTTGGTTTTTGTTCTTTTCCTTTTGCCTCATTTTTACATACTCATTGCACTCGCACCGTCACATAGGCTGTACTAGACATGAACATAATACAAACATTCCCATCAAAACACCTTAGCATATGGGTCCAGTGCAATTATAAAAAGGTGAGTCCAGCCAACGTTCAGGGCACCCTAAGTCAACCCTGGTACTTATTGAATAGGGCCTTTTCATCTAACGATAAAGAGAGATGTGCACTAATCTTACATAATAATTGACATAATGTTTCAATTTACATAGGCATGTAGCTACTCCAGCTCTTTTTCAGCCTATTTTAGCTGATACTCTGATTATTAGGCCAGGTAAAAATGTACCACATTTGAACCTGCATTTCACAGTCTGACATAATGGTAGCCAAATGGGGCTTTACACTGGAGATTTCAAATGTTTTTACGGTTTAAGCACTTTGAACAAAGTGCCTTTTGGGAGCTCCATAAGTATGGGTGGCTTGTCTATGGCCAGAGCTGTCCCTGCAAATGTCCATGGTAAAAATAACTCTGGAGTTAAATTTCAGCTAATATTTCATCAGTATTGTCTGTAAAAATCTCTTTAGCACATTGCTTCCGCAGATGTGTGAGGAATGTGTACAGTTATGTATTGTAAACTAACCACTGCTTAAACAATCATGAGCTTGGCCAGGTTACATTGCACAATGTTCCTACCACATAGTCTCTCAAACATAGATTTCCTACAAGAAACATAACCGTTAAAAAGTTTGGGTCAATTAGAAATGTCTTTGTTTTTGAAAGGAAAGCATATTTTTTGTCCACTAAAATAACATCAAATTGATCAGAAATACAATGTAGACATTGTTAATGTTGTAAATAACTATTGTAACTGGAAATGGCAGATTTTCAAGGGAATATCTATATAGGTGTACAGAGGCCTATTATCAGCAACCATCAGTCCTGTGTTCCAATGGCACGTTGCATTTGCTAATCCAAGTTCATCATTTTAAAAGGCTATGTGATCATTAGAAAACTCTTTTGCAATTATGTTAGCCCAGCTGAAAACTGTTGTGCTGATAAAAGAAGCAATGAAACTGTCTTTCTTTAGTCTAGTTGAGTATCTGGAGCATCAACAATTGTGGGTTCAATTACAGGCTCATAAAACACCAGAAACAAAGAACTTTCTTCTGAAACTTGTCAGTCTAGTCTTGTTCTGAGAAATAAAGGCTATTCCTTGCAAGAAATTACCAAGAAACTGAAGATCTCATACAACAATGTGCAGTACTCATTTTTCAGAACAAGAATAGACTGATGAGTTTCAGAAGAAAGTTCTTTGTTTCGGGTGAATTTGGAGCCTGTAGTCAAACCCACAATTGCTGATGCTCCAAATACTCAACTATACAGTTGAAAGTTTTTTTTGCTTCTTTTATCAGCACAACAGTTTTCAGCTGGGCTAACATTACTGCAAAAGGGTTTTCAAATGATCAGTTAGCCTTTTAAAATGACGAATTTGGATTAGCAAACACAATATGCTATTAGAACACAGGACTGATGGTTGCTGATAATGGGCCTATATACACCTATGTAGATATTCTATTAGAAATTGGCAGTTTCCAGTCACAGTAGTCATTTCAGCTGAGCATTCTGGCTAACTGTGTCACAGTGTGGTTTAGCAGATGTTCCACGGCTGACTGGAAGGCCCTGCAACGGGTGGTGAAAACCAGCCAGCACATCACTGGTGCCCAGCTCCCAACCATCATAGACCTCCAACCAGTGGCGTCGTTAGGCCTGGGTGTCCGGGGCTATAGCCCCAGATCTTTTACGAATAGCGTCTTGAATTGAATTGACGAATAGATCTTGAATTGACCAAAAATAATAAAAATAAAAAATAGCCCATGATCTATTCATCTATAATTCCGATCGCCCATTATGACAATGTAGACAGGTCTCTTCGTTCCCGCACCAGCAGGCTCAGGAACAGTTTCTTCCCCACTACTGTAACCCTGCTGAATTCTGTACCCAAAACTAACCATACCCACCCGCACACAGCTTAGTACTGCCTCTCAGGGACCTTGTTGCACTACTCTCCTTGTTACTACTGGACTCTGACACTGCTTTACAAAGTCTAATAAGGACATTTTCAGTTCCTACATGTACGTCTCCCTCGGAAACCTCATTGTTGCTATCTCTGCATTTCAGTCGCACATGCTACCTTCAATTTGCGTTCATTGCGCATTTAGAATTGCCATTTGTACTTGCATTTGCCTTCATTGCACATCTATACATACATTATTCTTTATCCTTGTAAATTTCTGCCCTCTTCTATTTGCACTTCTGGTTAGATGCTAACTGCATTTCGTTGTACTGCACTTATACTGTTCAATGACATTAAAGATGAACCTAATCTAATCTAATTTATAACATTAACAATGTCTACACTGTATTACTGATCAATTTTATGTTATTTTAATGGAAAAAATGTGCGTTTCTTTCACAAACAAGGACATTTCTAAGTGACCCCAAACTTTTGAAAGGTGTACACCGATCAGCCATAACATTATTACCACCTGCATAATATTGTACAGGTCTCCCTTTTGCCGCCAAAACAGCCCTGACCCTCTAGACCTCTGAAGGTGTGCTGTGGTATCTGGCACCAAGATGTTAACAGCAGATGCTTTAAGACCTGTAAGTTGGGAGGTGGGGCCTCTATGAATCGGACCTGTTTGTCCAGCACATCCCACAGATGCTCGATTGGATTGAGATCTGGGGAATTTGGAAGCCAAGTCACCTTCTTCCATCGCTCCGTGGTCCAGTTCTGATGCTCACGTGCCCATTGTAGGTACTTTCAGCAGTGGACAGGGGTCAGCATGGGCACCCTGACTGGTCTGCGGCTATGCAGCCCCATACGCAACAAACTGTGATGCACTGTGTGTTTTGACACCTTTCTATCAGTACCAGCATTAACTTTTTCAGCAATTTGAGCTACAGTAGCTCATTTATTGAATCGGACCACACGGGCCAGCCTTCACGCCCCACGTGCCTTCCTTGGACCACTTTTGATAGGTACTGACCACTGCAGACCGGGAACACCCCCAGCACTGCAGTTTTGGAGATGCTCTGACCCAGTCGTCTAGCCGTCACAATTCGGCCCTTGTCAAAGTCGCTCAGATCCTTACGCTTGCCCATTTTTCCTGCTTCTAACACATCAACTTTGAGGACAGAATGTTCACTTGCTGCCTAATATATCCCACCCACGGACAGGTGTCATGATGACGAGATTATCAGTGATATTCACTTCACCTGTCAGTGGTCATAATGTTATGGCTGATCGGTGTATATACGAAGTGTAAAAAGGTCCTTAACCTTTGACACCAAGAAGATGGTGATAGATTATTGGAGTTGTTCAGAGAAAGAGGTGTGTGGGCCTCATTCAAATTCACAGCAGTGTGATCAGAGAGAAAAAGTAGAGAAGAAAGAAAAAAGGTGGAAAGAGAAAGAAAAAAGACACATTCCAATATTGACAGACTCTAATCTGACTGTCCCCCCAGACTTGCCCTGATAATAGAAGCACAAGTTGAGATCAGCTTCAAAAGCTGTTAGCTGGATGAAAGAGGAAGATATCTGCCTCAGAAGTTAAAAGTGGTGACTCACTGGATAAGAGGGTGAGAGGAGGGAGAGATGGCATTGGTGTCTGACTGTGCTATTGCGTATGCCAGGCTGCCAGTCCAGAGCAGACCAGCTGCTTCCCTGCCCAGTGCATTGCAAATCACTACGGCTAAAACACTATGGCCTATAAACTCTGGCCTATACACTAAAGCCTAATCATTGCAGCATTTTCACTGAAGCTAAACACTCCGGCATATACACTATGGCATATACACTACTGCAAAAACACTACAGTCTTAACATTATGGCCAAAACACTACGGCCAATACACATCGGACTATGAACTATGGCCTGTACACTATGGCCTAAACACTACAGCTATATACACTACAACCTGAACACTACAACCTAAATACCACAGCATAAACATTACTACCTAAACACTTTAGGGAGATTCAGGACATTCCACAGCCACAGGTTTAGTTATAACAGACAGGCTGGAGACATACCTGATCTGGACTCCAAGCTACAACAGTTGGCTAGAATACCTCTCCAAGCTCCTAGACTGGAGTCCCACAGAGCTATACATCCCCAGTCCAGAAACATAAATTAGGGAATGTAGAGCAGAAATATGCAATTGGACTCTACTTAATTCTGAGAAATATCTGTCTTGAAATGTTTTAAACCATAAAAAAATTATTCAGTAGTTGCATCAATCTGATCTACAACCCCGTTGCCAAAAAGGTTGGGACAGGGGCTTGTTTACCACTGTGTTGTGTCACCTCGTCTTTTAACAATACTCTGTGTTTGGGAACTGAGGAGACCAATTGCAGTAGTTTTGAAAGTGTAATGTTTTCCCATTCTTGCTTGATATAGGATTTCAGCTGCTCAACTGTACGAGGTCTCCTTTGTCATATTTTTCATTTCATAATGTTTTCAATGAGTGACAGGTCTGGATTGCAGGCAGGCCAATATAGCACCCGGACTCATTTACTACAGAGCCGTGCTGTTGTGGTTTGGTATTGTCCTGCTGAAATAAGCAAGGCCTTCCCTGAAAAAAACGTTGTCTGGATGGCAGCACATGTTGCTCCAATGTCTGTATATATTGTTCAGCATTGATGGTGCCTTCACAGACGTGTAAGTCACACATGCCATGTGCACTAATGCACCCCCATACCATCACGGAGGCCGGCTTTTGAACTGTGCACTAATAACAAGCCGGAGGGTCCCTCTCCTCTTTAGCCCAAAGGACGCGGCGTCCATGATTCCCAAAAATAATTCCAAATTTTGATTAGTCAGACTACAGGACAGTTTTCCACTTCATCTCAGCCCATCTGAAATGAGCTCAGGCCCAGAGAAGGCAGCGGCATTTCTGGGTATTGTTTATACATGGTTTCTTTTTTGCATGGTAGAGTTTTAACTTGCATTTGTGGATGCAGTGTCATACTGTGTTCACAAACAATGGGTTTTGGAAGTGTTCCTGAGCCCATGCAGTGATGTCTACTACAGAATCGTGTCTGTTTTTAATGCAGTGCAGCCTAAGGGCCCGAAGATCACGGCCATCCAATATTGGTTTTTGGCCTTGTCCCATGTTTACAGAGAAACAGTAACATTTCTCAGTTTCAACATTTGAAACCGAATATAGGGTTTAAATTATTTGCACATCATTGCTTTGTGGTTTTCTTTACGTTTCACACAACATCCCAACTTCTTTGGAAACAGGGATGTAAACAAAGACAATGTTAAAACAATAAACTAAAGTTCTGAATTACCCGAGGCTGTGTCACGCTGCCCTTTATTCAGACTGAACAGGGGAGTGTGGAAATCAGAAATGAGGGGAGGGACAATGGATAAAGAGAGAAACTTGAAAAAGAGTGAAAAGTGTAAAGAAAGGGCAGGTTTGGAAAATTACACCTGCTAGCGCACTGCTCAATATCTTCGCTGTGCTTCTGTCTGGTTCTTATGCTTGTGCTCCCCTCTTTCCGGACTGTCATTTTACATCAGGGGAACACTCCACCAGCTCGCCTTCAGTCCCTTTTCTCCCAGCTTCTCCCTATCAGTCCTCATCTCCTCTCTGCACCCTTCTCATACCCTTCTGCTTTGAATTCTAAAACCTCAAGTTTCTCATAACAAAAATCTGCAATACGAGGGGAACTACTGCTTTTATGAGTTTGTTATGGGAATACTTTAGCTCACATTATCAGCGTTGAATGTATTGACCGTAAAGCATGACATCAGCATTTATTTGTAGGTATCTCAACAATCCTAACACTTACATAGTCTTGCGTGAATAATGTGTAGAATACCCGCCGTAGCGCAACATAACCCCATTGTGTCAATCAACAACACACCTGCCTTGACAGAGAGGAATCACACTCACATGCACATAAACACGCTCCACCACCTATACCCTGAATCTTCTGCTCACACAGCGGTGGCTGACTGCTAACTCATATCTAACCTGTGGCACGTACACAACCAGAATCCTTCTTAGAACGCTAACTCCCACCCACACGCAACTGAAACGTCCTCGGTACAGAACAGAAACCACACACTGCCCTCCCCCGACACACCTGCAGAACACACACTCAGCAATTCAACCAAGACCACAGCTACTGCCGGCTGTCATCCACACATGAAAATGTCAGGGGATGGCTTTTATTTTCTTTCAAGTTGTCACTGTCAGTCTATCTTTTTCCACCACAGGCAGTGTGGTGGTCACAAACCAGCTTTTAGTTAGTCAAAGTGGTGCGTGATTAAAGTAAAAGGAGGTCAGAGGAGAGCAGGTTCTCACGCTAGTAACAACAAAACAGGGATTGTCACATCTGATGGCAGCACCACACCACATCTGATTTAGTTGCATAACTTATCAAGCGCTGTTTTTTCTTTTTTTTTTTAGATAGATTTGCCTGACTGGTTAACTCGCACACAATTTCTCCAAAGATTTTAAGAGTACAATTTCTCTGTCATTCACATAGCACTGTTGTGCTGTTGCAAGCTTTTCATATATTTCATATATTGTTTCACTAAACACACCAAAGGAATGACCAATCAGATTCACAGGTTGCACGGGCTGTATTCAGTGCTCAAGGTGACCTCCAAACTTTCCTCTGGTAGCTTATTTATTTAGCAAGTGTGACACCACATCACACACCAAAAAGTCTTAAATAAACAATAGAGATTCAACATATTGCAAGAAAAAACATTTTCTCTGTCTATATATAAAACCCCATTTTATTCAGGTTTTTAGACAGGGTTTTCATTCCCCCCAATGTCAAGAGGTTTTCCAGTTTTTAAAACCATGTGAACTGAGGTCTAGAGTTTTAACTGGTTAGTTTACCAGGTCTGGAAAGACTGTGGGCCCCAGAATGTTTTGTACTGTCACAGCACTCTGGGACAAGGGTCCAACCAGTGATGTAGTCCATTACACTAACTAATATGTCCCCACACTGTAGCCCTGTAAATCCCACTGAACAGAAACAGTGTTTCTCTGAGAATAATATTGTGTTTGTACACATGTATCTCTAGGGTTACACATAAGAATTCCATACTGTCTTTGTGCTCAAAGCATAAAAGGAAGTCGTCACGGGTTCTAAATCCTATTAGTCACAAGCTGCTGTGGAGTTTCAAGCGTGTTTATTTTACACGTTTAACTGGCATCTCATGAGATAAGACGATAAACAACAGTCTGTGTGCGTCTAATGTTGTGTTTTGCATTTTCACCAGTCACAGCATTTCATGACTGGGTGAGGTGAAACCGCCAGGTTACTGAGAGGTAAGGAGGGGAGACAGGCCACCCTGAGACAGTGTCAGCCCATTCAGACTGGCCAGGGGCAGGGACACTCCTGGGACATGACAGAGGTGGGGGATAAGCCCCTGTGTTTTGCTACGGTAGCGGGTGGGTGAAAGGGGACGTCCAAAGCGGTGTTTAGAGGTTCACACACCCCACTGGGGAAGGGAATGGATCCATCCACTCTGGATACCATCCAACCCATTCCGGCCTTTAGCCAAATATTCAAAGCCTGTACGCGCACTTGTGCAGGAATAGACAAAAACGCAAGAGAGTGGGCGTACACACATGCTAAGCCAACGCAATAAATCAAGTTTTCTTTTTTTGTGTTTTTTAACTTCAAGCTGGACGGGTATCTTCTCTTGGCACGCTGGTGCTCAGCCCAGCTCTGTGCAACCCCTTTGTGTAGAATGGCAGTGGCATGCAGATGTGCCTGGCAGGCTCCAGAGGGAACTGCCGGCTCCACAGACCGTAGTGGTGAGCTGCTGCCGTCACGCTCCACTGATTATAGGGAGAAGGACAGTTAAAATGGAGCTGCCGCCGTCTCCTTTCCGTCATGTGGGTTTGCTGAACGTAAGTCTATGGTCTGGATCCCTCCCGGGCTTGGCCTTCTCCCGAAGCCGCGAGAGACTGTTTCCGATCCCTGGGGAGCACACGGAGAGGACATGCACACCGCCCGATGGACGTAGCCCTCACTCACTCAACGCTCTTCCCGGGACACCACACACACGCACAAGCGCAACAGTCCTGCGGCTTCCAGCCTCTAGCTCCTCCCACAGCTACAGTGGACAGCGGCGCAGCCAGCATGAAACCATTGTCTTCCTGCAGGGGAGGGACATTATGGGGCCCTGCAGCAGGCTAATTGATTGTGGCTTTGTGACGGTCCTTCACATAGCAAATATCTACTGTTAACGTATGTATCGAAAGCCAGAGCAAACAGGGCAGAGGCCACGGTTTCCCATTCCAGCGTTCATGTAAATGGTGGCAGCGCATCAATATCCCATGTTGTTCACCAGAGATTTTTATGAAGACAGATCAATAGGATGGCCATAGTTGCAGGAGCCCAGCCCGGGCCGTTAGGAGAGACATGGAGCGGGAGTCCAGGAGGCCGTCTGTCAGCGCCTGTTGTGACAGTTTTATTCCAGCTGAGGGGGAAGGCAACACGCAGAATGGCCCAATAAGGAGAGATAAACGTCAGGTCCAGCACCAGCGCCATGGTAATGGCTGGCTCCACTAACTCGCAATCAACCATCCGGTCGTAGACACATGAGATCTTTGTTATGCACAACAACAGCCGAATTTAGGCTTTCACCAAGTGTGATCCATCGAGACCCACGTTTCCCACTGTATCCGTTTTCACAAGTCTGAGGGCGTTCAGACTGAGGAGAAAGCTGCACACAACGCAATCCTGACCACATCCCCAAGACATCGGCATAGCAGGCCACCATATCATTTTGTATTTAACCACGTCTTTATGAATCAATTCGTAATTTTCTGATAGCAGAAGTTGCATACCCAAGGGTCAAGTTTCGACACAGGCATACAAATGAACTGTCTAAATTCTGGAATGTGCAATGTGGATTATAATTAACGGAAGAAGTTGAAGAGTTTTATACATTTTTAACTAGGGCAAATTAAGATTGGCATTTTTAAGCAGAAATGGCACTTTGTAAACCTTGAATACACAAGCTTAAATGTCCTGCTGTTCAGGAAAGATCCTGCAACAACAGGATGATCAAATTAAGATAAGGCATCTGTAGACGTCTAACCATTGGGACATCTCCAGTTTATTAAATATTAAATCAATCACTGAACTAATCACATTGAGATATTTATTGTGTGAAGCTACAGCGATTCAGATCTCAGAAGATTCTCTTCAGCTGAGATTGAAAATCTTTCTGAGCCTGCCCCCCCGTACGTCTACATCTGCTAAGCTAACACGCTGTGACATCAGGTACCGAAACTCAGAGCAAACAACACAGGAAAGCTTTGATATTCTTACAGCTCATATGTTTGAAGCAATTGTGTTGCATGAACTGACGTTAAACAGGTGGGAAGGTGGACAGTTTAGTGGAATGTTTCCGTTGATTGTTGCTGTGATTGTGATTACTGCAATGAATTTTTATATATAGGAGATCTTCATTCTGTATTTCTAAGAACATCTCTACCATCTAGATGAAAGAAAATGCTGATTTGCTCATCTTAAATGATTGATAGGTTTGTACCAGAGTGGCAATCCTGGGAATATTTGGAAGAGACAAATAAGATAATCCATAAACATAGCACATAAACGAAACATGACTGGAAATGAAAAAATCAATTAAGCCTATGGCTGTATTATTTAAACAGGAATTTTATTTCACATTGATATTTGGTAACCAAACAATATTTTTTATGGTGCTGGAAACTGAGGATTTACAGCAGTCAAATGCTCAGCTGCATCAATCACAGGGACCTATGGCAAGGTCATCACCTTAAAGCTGGCGGTCACCACAATCGTTTTTTCTCTGCTGAACATGAATGGTTCTCTGAGCGATTTGTTTTCTGTCGTAGCAACGACACCAACCTCACCTGTGGCTCGGAGAGGTCCCAGTATATTTGGATGTCCTGCTTGACTTCTTCCCCAAGTTAGAGGGTTTGTGGTACAACAAATGTAGAACAAGTTGCACATCTTTCAAACGTAGTTTACAAAATAATTTGTTCCAGGAGCTTGCAAAGTAAATGTACACCATAACAGAGGGCTCTATGGCTCAGAAAGATGATTTAATATGTACTGCATTCTGTGGCACAACCAAAGGACTACTGGCCACACCATGCAGCCTTGCTCCACTCCTTTTATTGTACAGTGGCTTCCAGCCTATCTAGGGAGTTTTCCTATAACCACATGTTTGAACATCTGCATTGGTTGTTCTTTGGGGCAATCTCTAGCTACAGTTAATTTTGTTATGCCTGCCTGCAACACACAACGATGATGAAGTACACAGATGTTCTGACTGGTTCTTACCTGTGTCCTGTCTGAACTGGTGCATGGACTGCAAGTCGATAACGTAAGGAGCCAGCTGGGCATCCACCTGTCCAAGGACCACAGTCCCCCTCGCGTCCCCCTTCAGCACATTCTCTATGTGGTGGCAAGTTGCCGCGCTGTACGGCCGCCAGCGTCCATGTTCATTCAGCCACTCCCACACCACCACCCGGGCCAGGTTCTGAGGAGGGTACCCAAGCCCGTTGACCGAAACCAGCACGCCAGAGCCCGGCCGTGCCATCTTCTATGGATGGTGTCTATGGTTCAGCTGCTACTAATACAACACAAGAAGACCACTACTACCCAGTTGGTCATCAGAGATGGGCAAACATTTCTTTCTTTCAATCAACAATTGCAAGTGTGATGTCAGCAGTCCCTCCTATTTTCCTCTGTGAAATGGTGGTCCGGTGGAGTCATCTGGTTCACTCGGCACAACTCACTGTCATAATGAAGGTGCTTTTTTCCACTGATGTTTGGAACAACTTCTTTGATCAGCGTCTTTTTGAAATGTCAAAAGTGGCTAGGCTTTCTCCTCTTGAGGCGTGATGTGTTTGAAGTGGCAGATGATGTTGATGATGATGAGCTTTGCAAAAGTAAACAACCGGATCAGTTTGAGAAATCCCCAACAGATGACCATGGGATTAAAATACACTCTAAATCAGAAAGGAGACAGGAAAGAATGTATGACACAAAACATGAAATATGAAAAAACACATTTTGTCCTCATCTGACTTAAAGTAAATCTTACCATGTCTTTTAAACAAAGCAAACAATAACCCCTTTAAACATGTTATATTTATGACTGAAATACATCCAAAGGACACTATCAATATTTGCACTGTGTTATTGAACCATAATAAGTATGGGATTTCTAGGTAGTGTGGTGAGGTGACACAATGTTAAAAATGACCATATATCAACAGCAATAACAGACTTATGGGGGTGCTAACTATCTTGGAAATCAAAACCATAAGTCTGGAGATTAAAATTGTAATTATAGGTCGTGGAAGCTGGACAATCATGGTCCACACACATCCCGTCAGTGGGGGTAATTACTACTAATTATTATAGTACATGGTTTTGTTCATAATTCACACTAATTTGTAAGGACATTCATCAGCGGTATAGAACAACAACATCGAGGTCCCTACATTTGCATTTCAGCTCTCAAGAGTGAATGCTTAACAATAATAGCCTTACCAACAACCGAGATCTGAATCCTACATACGAAGACACAGGCTATAGTTAGATTGAAGCAACATTTTCGCTGGACTCAATACAGTACATAACGGAGGTTATTGTTAAAATCCATACGATCTTATATTGATTGCATGGTCCAAGACGGCGGAGCAGACCTGTAGGCTGCGAAGTAACCAGGTGAAGGTAGCCTGTGCAAGGATCATGCATAATAAACACAGGCGCAAACCATATCACAGGTTGTGATGTAGCTATAGACAATAACGCAGGAATACTTACAGTACAGATGTTGTCTTCGATTTTTTTGCAGGACGGTGGTCTGATATTTCAGCCTGTAATATTTCCTCTTTGAAATTAACAAATGCTAATATATTTCAGATGATGAATAGCCTCAAACCCAAGCAGTGCCGCGTGTTATTTCCAATTATTTGCCATTTTATGTTCGGTGGATCTCGTATAATCCGAACTCCGACAGTCAGCTATGGATAGACAATGCCCCAGTTACAATAAACCAAACGTTTGAGGTGCAGATCCATTCTTGCTTTCGGACTGGTCAAATGTTTTCCCTGGTGTATTACATTCATTAATTTGCTCATAAGCATAATTTGGAAAAGTGGTCCAATATTATGCACAGGGTCCACGAGCACCTGTGATGCTGACCACGAAAATTCCTACCGTCCCCTTGGCTACGCGCGTAGTCGCGTCGAGTTGTGGGAAAAATTAGAGGATGTTGCGTCGCTAAAGTGGAAAGGAAACGACGGTGAACAGTCCATTAAAAAATGCAAATGAATTAAGCCTATGGCTGTATTATTTATTCACAAAATGCTAAAATGAATTGAATAAAATGGGTCATCGCCAACACTTTGATCTGAGCGTTTCCAGGGAATTTCCTTACAATCGGTAGACCCAAGCTGACACTGGGAGAAAAACGTACAACATGAACACAACAGCAAAGGTACTGTTGCTCCACAACTCCGTAGCGCTACTAGAGACAAATAACGTGAGGGACAGTTCGAAATTTACTGGCGGCGGGGGGAGTCGCTTTGGGTTGTGTGTTTTTGTTATTGGGCATAGGGGAGGGTAGGTCTGTTTTAAAAAGCGTTTTCACTGTACTGAAAGCGCACTGATTGAAATCATTTGAAATGTAGAGTTGTTGTTTAAATATGCAACTGGCACGGGTTATTAATATAACTGACATTTTGCTTTGGTTTACAGGACAATGAGTTAAAGTAAACAGAAAATAATACTGGTCAATGGCATTATGAAATATATCTCTATGTAAAACCATCATTTTTATTGTTAAAAGGGCCATATGTAAGATTTTTGCAGCACGACTAGCATAAATACAAGCATAAATGACAAGAATACATCTGCTGTAAATGCTTTAAGTTAATGTTTCAAATACATATTATGAAATTGTTCTGAGTTCCTGAGATATTCCATACTGAGGTGAAATCAGTTTTATATTCGAGATTCAACAGACATTCAAAATCATACTCCATTCCACATTTAGGGACCATGGTAAAAGAGTGAACCAGGTATTTGCCAAAATGTCAGCAGACAATTATAGTATTATTGATAACGCTAATCAATATCAATCCACATGCTAAATTCTATATCACATTTCATATGGTCAAAAAGGTCTTTATTGATTTATGAATAATAAATAAATTAATGGAAACACATTTAATCATACATTTTTCAATAATCATATCCATATTGAAAAATATATTTTTCAATAATGGTCATAGAATCTTCAAACCTGATGCAAATTATTCTACAAATAGGTGGCCTACTTGTTTAACTGTTGTTTTGGTGAAAAAAGTCTTTATTGATTTATTAACAATCAATAAAACCCATTTACATCTCTATATCTTCAATATCTTTTTCAATTATGGTCATGGAAACATCAAACCTGATGTTTATTACCCCAAATATTGCTGGCCTACTTGGTCAACCTTTGTTTTGGTCAAAAGCACATTTATGGATTTATTATTAATTAATAAAACCCATTTAAATCTGCATATCTTCAATATATTTTTCAGTTACGGTCATAGAAACATTAAACCTGTGATGGTACAAGTATAACGAGTGCGTAAAAGAGAGGCAAAAAGGAAAAAGACACAAAGAGAATGTTTTACTTTCATTTATTTTCTTTTGGGAGTGCACCAGCACAGTAGCTAACATAGAAACAATAATCTGTGAGGTGCGGAGGGGGAACAATAGAATATAAACACAACGAAACAGTAATTGGAAACAGGTGCATCCTTAGGATTCGCTGCTGCCATCACTTTCCTGCCGGTGGTTAGTACACCGACGAGGCACGCGGAGCAGACGTTGCAGTACCACGGGTGGAGGCGCCTCTGCAGGACCGGATCCCCCCAGCGAACCAGGAACCACCGACCGAGAGAGACATGGAAAGTGGGTGAGATGTTTGTGTACGGTGGAGTTTGCTGGAGTGTGTATGAGACATTGTTTACCTTCCAGAGGACACGAAACGGCCCCACATACCAGGGGCCAAGCTTAGGGCAGGGCAGGCGGAGGGGAAGGTACTCCGCCTGTCCGCCTGCACCTTTTAACTTCGTACTGCCTCCTGCAGGCGGACGTGGGTGGCGGACCAGACCTCATCTGACTTCCTGAACCACTCCTCCACAGCCTGGATGTCACTGGAACCCCCCACCCAGGGGCACATGGGAGGCTGGAACCCAAGCACCACCTGGAAGGGTGTCAGACCTGTGGAGGAATGGACCACGGAGTTTTGAGCATACTCCGCCCAGGGGAGAAAGCGTGTCCACTCACCTGGATGGTTCAAGCAGTAGGACAGGAGGAACCGCGGTCCGTCATGATATCCTCCAGAAGCCCATACAGCCGGAACACCTGCTGGAACAGCACCTCAGCGACCTGTAGAGCAGAGGGGAGACCGGGTAGTGGAATGAATCTAACCATCTTTGATATCCTGTCCACGACCACGGCGATGGTGTTCTTCCCCTCTGGTGGCGGCAAGTCAGTCACAAAGTCCACCACCAGTTGTGACCATGCCCGCTGAGGCACTGGGAGAGGATGTAGTTTCCCAGCTGGAGCTGTTCGCAGCGCCTTAGACTGTGTGCACACGGAGCACGACATGATGTAGTGTTGCACAGTCCCCCCATACCAGGCCACCAGTATTTTGCCCTGAGTGCCTCCAGGATCCGATTGATGCCTGGATGTCTTGTAGCTGGCGTGGTATGCACCCAGTTCTCCAACTGGCCCCGCACTCTAGGCACGTAGCTCTTGTCCGGGGGGTAGGTTGCTGGTGCGGTATCCCATCTCCCTGCCCGCTGAATGTCCTCGTCAATGTCCCAGGAGACAGGACCCAGGACACATGAGGGGTGTAGTATAGGGACGTCCTTTGGAAGCTCCGCCCCCCAGTCATGCAGGCAGGAGAGTGCATCCACCCTGACGTTCTTGGTACCGGGGTGGTACGTCAGGGGGAACTGGAAGTGCTCGAAGAAAAGCGTCCATCGAGCCTGGCGGGGGTTGAGGCATGGCGCTGCCCTGACATATTCAAGGTTCCAGTGGTCGATCAGGACAGTGAACGGCTCTCGGGTGCCCTCGAGCAAGTGTTTCCACTCATCTAATGACAACTTCACCGCCCAGTAGCTCCTGGTTGCCCACGCCGTAGTTCCTCTCCGCAGCCGACAATTTCCTTGAGTAGTAGGCACAGGTGTGGAGCCGAGGTGGGTTCTCGTGCTGCTGGGAGAGGACCACCCCGACCTCGGATGCGTCTACCTCAACCGTGAAGGGCTTGTGGGGTCTAGGTGTTTAAGGAGAGGGACTGTGACCTGCGCATCAGGTCAAGGAAGGTCTTCTCTGCGTCCGGGGTCCAGCAGCGGCGTTGAGGTTGACCTTTCAACAACAACGTGAACGGCGCTTTGATGGTGCTGAAGCCTTTGATGAAACGGCAGTAAAAGTTGGCAAAACTGATGAAGCTCTGTAGTTCCTTGATGGTTTTTGGGACGGCATCACCAAGTATTCATAGTGATCCGACACCGTGCTGAATGCTGTCTTCCACTTGTCTCCCTCCCGGATACGCACAAGGTTGTACGCGCTCCGAAGGTCCAGCTTCGTGAAGACGCGTGTCCCCCTCAGCTGCTCTATGGCTGATGGGACGAGGGGCATTGGATACCGGTATTTAGTGGTGATGTTGTTGAGTCCCCTGTAGTCGATACATGGCCTTAGCCCCCTGTCCTTCTTTTTAACAAAGAAAAAGCTGGCTGAAGCAGGGGAGGTAGAATGGCGGATGTGGCCCTGCTCCAGTGTCTCCTTGATGTAGGTTTCCATAGTGTCCATTTCAGCCATAGAGAGCAGGTACATCTTGTTCCTGGGGGGCACGGCCTCTAGCAGGATATCAATGGCGCAGTCACAGGAGCGGTGAGGAGGGAGACACCTGGCCTTTTTGGTGGAGAACACCCTGCTTAGATCTGAACACCCTGTAGGATGTGAACTGGGAGGGCGCCCGTGGGGCTCTCCATGGACGTGGCTCCACATGTATCCGTCGACCATCGCAGGATCTTCCGTTTGCTCCATGCGATGTTGGGGTCGTGCTGTTGGAACCATGGAAGACCCAG
The DNA here is from genome assembly GCA_016801175.1 of Esox masquinongy. Lineage (NCBI taxonomy): Eukaryota > Metazoa > Chordata > Actinopteri > Esociformes > Esocidae > Esox > Esox masquinongy. Next base: position 21,968 of record JACXGI010003779.1, read on the forward strand.
GATGACGGGGTGTACGGACAATGTCATAACCAAAAATTCTAGTCTCTGTCGATGGCAGACGTTAATGGTAAGCATAAGAGGGTGAGTCACGTGAGTAATTGAGGCAGATTCCACAGGACGGCCGTCCAGATCCTGAATGGGCATCGAGGACCTCAAACGGCCCAACGGCAGCTGGAGCACAGTGACTAGGGACTGGTCTATGAAGCTCCCCTTGGCTCCGGAGTCAATCAGTGCTGTAGAGGGATGACAGGGAAAACCACCAGACAGCACAAACAGAAAGGGCTGGTAATGTTACATAAGCGTAGGGCACCTACCGTGCCTGACTGCACTCTCTGGGTACTCACCCCCTTCCTGCTCCTCGTCTGGGCCAAGGAGCACCCCTTCCGGAAATGCTCCTTCTCCCCGCAGAACAGGCACAGACCCTGATGACTCTGGCTTTCTCTCTCCTCCGCGGGTAGCCTGGTGATACCCAGCTCCATGGGCTCAGGCTCTGGCTCTGAGAGTGGGAGATGGGAATGAGTGGGAGATGGGAACAGCGCACCAGGCACTCACGGTCCCGGAGCTGCTCATTGATGACAGTCACCCGGGCGAGTGCGTAAAAGAGAGGCAAAAAGGAAAAAGAAACAGAGCGAACGATTAAAATGTTTTACTGTCAGTTCTTTTCTTTTGGGAGTTTGAAAATAAGCCAGCCCGGTAGCTAAAATACAAACAATAATCCGTGAGGTGTGGTGGGTGAACAACAGAATATAAACACAACTAAACAGTGATTGGAAACAGGTGTGTCCTCGAGATGCACATCACTCTCCTGCCGGTGGTTAGTACACCGGAGAGGTGTACTAACATTATCATCCTTGAAATACTAATCTATGTCAACCTTCTCCCACTCATCTTAGCCATGGATAACTGCTACTGCTCTCAGAAATTGTACTGCCCTTTAGCTGGCTCTGATGACAAAGATGAGTAGGAGAAGGTTGACATAGATTAGTATTTCAATGATGATAATGGGTTGTGACTCTCACTGAGTCTGAATCAGACCATTACCACAAACTGCTGATTAAAGTCTGATCAGAGAATAAACTGAGATAGTGTGGTCACAGACAAAACAGACCAAGTTTTGGATTCAGTCGAATGCCAGGTTGAAGCGGATTATGAAGAGATGGGGAAAATTCTTAAGTTTGAAGATAACATAATGTCCGAAACAAACCCTGTACAAACAAACCACAAAATATAGAGGACCTCTTACATAGTACAAGGTCTTTCAGTCTGCTGTGAACTGTTCATGCTATATATGTTTTCAATTAATGTGTTATTTTCATTCATTAAAAGTTAGCCCATTGTTAACCTGCAAATGGCTAATAAATGTTAGTTGCCTGGCTACTTTAGCTTGCTGGCTACCTATGTGTGCCTGGGTAACTTCAGCTAGCTATAAATCAATTATATTCAATGGTGCAGTTATCCATTTGCATTGTTAACATTATATGCGTAAGTGCTATCTACAATGTCAGCTAATTATGTGATGTTTCCATTAATTGAAGATTAGCATTCAGTTAGCCTGTTAGGTAACAATATTGTCTATCTAGCTTTCAGTATGATGTGTAACAAGGAATACTAGCTATTTATATCTGGGAAAGACATTGGTTTGCTAACATTATTTGTCTGGCAAGCTACATGTATGTTCAAACTGTTACTTAAAACCTACTGTTAACCAACTGCCATGTTTGGACTGAAAACAAAAAGAGAAATGATATACAGCTCTGGAAAAAATTAAGAGACCACTCCTATTTTTCTTAAATCGCCATCTTCAACATGTATGGCAGCCATTCCATTCCAGTGTCTGTTCCAGTGGTACTGATTAGGTGATTACCTGAACCAAATCTAATTTAACGAGGAAAAGTATAAAAAACACTGCTGTGGTCATCACTATCCTCTTGCAATAGGACCAGCTGGATGGCAAAAACAGTGCAAGTAGTACCTCAAAGGTAATTTGAATAAAAAAATAACTATTCATCATGACAAAAGAGCTGAGACAAAAAGCTTTGAGTGAGGAAAAGAAGGATTCAATTCTGGCTTTACTGGCAGAGGGATACAGTGAGCGTCAGGTTTCTTCCATCTTGAAAATTTCAAAGACGGCGGTTCATAAGAACAAGGTCAAGCAACAGACATTGGGGACAACAAATCTAGAGACTGGGCAGAGGGCGAAAACGACTGTCCACTGACCACTCAACTCATTCGAATGTCACTCAACGACCGTGACCTACAAAAAGAATGGCAAACAGCAGCTGGGGTGAAGTGCACGGCGAGGACGGTTCGAAACAGGCTGCTAGGGGCAGGGCTGAAGTCATGCAAAGATAGAAAAATGCCAGGCTGAAGTTTGCAAAAGACCATACGGATTGGACCATAGAGGAATGGAGTAAGGTCATCTTCTCTGACAAGTCAAATTTTCAGCTTTGCCCAACACCTGGTCATCTAATGGTTAGACGGAGACCTGGAGAGGCCTACAAACCACAGTGTCTCGCACCCACTGTGAAATTTGGTGGAGGATCGGTGATGATCTCGGGATGCTTCAGCAAGGCTGGAATCAGGCTGATTTGTCTATGTGTAGGACACATGAATCAAGCCAAGTACAATGTTATCCTGGAAGAACACCTGCTTCCTTCTGCTCTGACAATGTTCCCCAACTCTGAGAACTGGTTTTTCCAGCAGGACAATGCTCCATGTCACACAGCCAGGTCAATCAAGGTGTGGATGGAGGACCACCAGATCAAGACCCTGTCATGGCCAGCCCAATCTCCAGACCAGAACCCCATTGAAAACCTCTGGAATTTGATCAAGAGGAAGATGGATGGTCACAAGCCATCAAACAAAGCCGAGCTACTTGAATATTTGTGCCAGGAGTGGCATAAAGTCACCCAACAGCAATGTGACAGACTGGTGGAGAGCATGCCAAGACGCATGAAAGCTGTGATTAAAAATCAGGGTTATTCCACCAAATATTGATTTCTGAACACTTCTTAAGTTAAAACATTAGTATTGTTGTGGAACAATTAATATGAATTTGTTTTCTTTGCATTATTTGAGGTCTGAAAACAATGCATCTTTTTTTGGTTATTTTGACCAGTTGTTGTTTCCTACAAATAAATACTCTAAATGACAATATTTTATTTGGAATTTGGGAGTAATGTTGTCAGTAGTTTATAGAATAAAACAAAAATGTTCATTTAACTCAAACACATACCTATGAATAGTAAAACCAGAGAAACTGATAATTTTGCAGTGGTCTCTTAATTTTTTCCAGAGCTGTATTTTTGAAATTTTATGATACCAATAGGTTACCAATATTTCTGCATGTAACTTTTTTATTTTCAGATATGACCTTATTAAGTTATGGATGTAAATTTATATCCTATTATGTCCTGTTAGTCAATTTAGACATTTTTGTTTTGTGTATGTACTCATACTTAATGTTTAAGTAAGATATCAGTGTTTTATTCATGCATTTATATATACATTTTACTTGAATAGTATAATATTGCCCAATTGAAAAGATGGGTTTTATGAGCTAACACTCACAGCACATCTCACTACCCATACAGTAGCTGCACAGCTTTGTGCACTGCAACAACATGCTAGATGTCAAGCAAAGATAACACACATTCTCCAGTACCTTTGGTCTAATTTTACTTTTTATTTGAACTTAAATTATAATTATAAAAAATTGACAAAAAGTCAGTCCATAGGCTAATGTGTACATTTCTATAAAACCATTGTTCAATTTGTTAATTTTTGTAAGTTTTGAACATATTATTGGCCGTCAAGGTGTAATAAATGTCAACAATCAGATGCTTTAAGTATATATTTTGAATGTGCCCACAATTTCAAATGTATTTCTTAGCATTTTCCAGGAAATGTTTTTGATTGATTGCAATAATTCAGGTATTAACAATGTTATTTTTAATGCTTATTGTTACTGCTATGGATAGGATAGGCTGTAAAGATAGGCCCAAAAGAAAGGACAATCATTCCCTTAACAGAGGATACTTCCAGTGACTTGAGTTAGAACATTAAAGTGTTGCAACCCTTGCCTAGTAGGCACAGTGGATTGGGAACGAAGTTTATGCCGGAGGACCGGAAAAGGTGAGGATAAGCCTTCAGAGGCAGCAGAGGAAAATAATTGGTATACAACTGCAGAATGTGTAAGTAGAAAGAGCTTCTTGTGACAGAGCAAAATGCTCATCAAAAACCAAAATGAAACACAGAATTATATTATGTAATAACAAACAAAAATCTTTTTTTTGGTTTATGGCATGTTCAGTAGAACTTAATGTTAATATATTTTTGTAAATGCAAGAAACTGGGACCTCAGATATACCATAGAAAGGTGTTTGTTTGAAATTCTTGAACTGACAAGTGGAATTTCATTGTACCTTTGAGCATGGCACTGAACCCTAATTGTAAAACTGTACATTATTTGAAGCTGCGGTTAGCAGTTCTGCCTACGTGTTGGGTGATACAGATGCATTTAGGACCAATGGAGAAGTGAGCACGTGTGCTGTACTTGATTGCAGTGAGAAGAAACCGGTCTAAATCCCAACTTGACCCCTTTCAGAAAGAGTTTGACAGGTATAAGTTATATGGTAATGTCATCACTAGTTGGACATTTTACCATAATGCACATATTGTGTTAGTAAATCCTGTCAGATCTTCACAGGTGGATAAGGCATATGTTGGAGGTTTTGGAATTTAGCATGAATAATGCATGAGGTACTTGGTATAGTGAGGTGTGGAGGCACTCTCATGAAAGAGGATAGGGTAACAAACTTAGGTAATTATTTATTATTATAATAATTAGGTGGGTGCTTATATCTTCTATTCAACATATGTACAGTGTATATTCTTGCACATCCCCCTCCCTGAGATACCTACGTGATCAGCTAATTGTGACCTATACAGAGACCAGGCCCTCGATCACAGTGTCTGAGAGAAGTGCTGATACAGGATCACTTCAGTCTTTTAAATCATAATGAGGGTACCTATTCTTAGATCAGTACTTGTGGTCATGTGCCTCCAATCAATGGTTCAACCCTTTTTTTATTTCTTACCCTATTTAGCACATTGATGGAAAAAGCGGCCACCAAATTATGTTATGATTCTTTTAACAGTTTCAGAGGGTTATTTGATATAGTGGGGAATTATGATGTTTTTGAATGCACTTGTATGTCAGGTGGTTCTGTACTATACTGTACGCTATAACCCCATAGAACCCTTTCTCTGGCTGTCACCCCAATCACTAGACCTATTGGTTCTCTCCCTATAAAACATATTTGATCTTTTGACAGAACCGTTTTGCATTTTCTTTTCTGTACTGATAGTATAGTGACATCTTGTGTCTAGATAGGAAAATGTAGGCAAAAGGTAAGGACATCCAAAGAAATTCAATCAGAGGAATTGTTATATGCCATAATGCAATAATGATTTGCTCTTATTTCATTTTGCTCTTATTTCATTAAGTAACTGTAAGTTCAAAACTGTTAATAATTTCTTCATCCCATGAGTGGTCTATTTCCTAACACCTATCTAAACCTAACCCTTCTGTGTTGCAACATGGAGCCCTATCCTGCCTCGAAATATCACAAACATGCAGATGAGTGACTAATTCTGCCTGCTGTCTTTCCTCCCTGTTCGGAGTTACCATCGGATAGGGCCAAAGTGTCACTGGACCCCCTTGTCTCAGCCCCAAAGTTTTACGCGCTATATTATTGTGCCGGGAGAGTAGGGTCAGTTTTCAATCTCCTTTGTAAATCTAAAGAATGCACTCTAAATTTTCCTTGTGTCCTGCCTCGTTTAAACGTAGAAGGACATGAGCCCTTGGACCACACCTCAGTACTGCCAGGCCCAAAAGACTTATAGATCCCTGTCCCTGTCCAAAGTCTTCCTGGTTATGTTGCAGATCAAGTACCTGACTATACCTAACAATTTTGGCTGCCACTCCACTGAACATTCCTCCCCGACTGTCCCTGTCCATTTGGTCAAGCTGATGACCGGAATTAAGTTTTACAGACTCAGAACACGGCCCACACACATTAATTATTACAATTTGTACTTCTTAAAATGGTCACCTGGCACAGCCAGAAGAGGACTGGCCACCCCTTAGAGCCTGGTTCCTCTCTAGGTTTCCTCCAAAGTTTTGGCCCTTTTAGGGGGTTTTTCCTAGCCACTGTGCATCAACCCTATTGTTGCTTGCTCTTTGGGGTTTCAGGCTGGGTCTAAAAGCACTTTATGACAACTGCTGATGTAAAAAAGGCTTTATAACATTAATTTGATTGATTGATGTACATAACCTAGGGGATTGAACAAGAATCTTCAATTGTTGTTTAGTACATCTTGCCTCTAGAGGTCAGTCATTCTCTGCTATTCTCATTTGAACACGGCCTCTTTTTGAAAAAGTCAAAATAGGCCAAATAGGAACATGGAAATATATTTTCATGAAATGTTACATGAAATTAAGTTTACGGGCAGAAATGTAATTCCAAAATAATAAGCTGTGCAAAAAATTTTAACAAGTAATATGTAGTGTATTGGTTTTAAATGTGTGCATGGTTTTCTCCTTTTCGAAAAAATACATTTATGAGTGTAAAACTGTTCCCTGAAGGAAGGAATGAGACAAGATACTACTGGCCCCACTCCAACCAGTAGCGATGAAGAGCAGTTTTGAGTCAGTGAATAATTATACCACCTGGGAATTATCTTAACACTTTCTTGGAGTGTATTTCATAATATTTTAATAAGATTTGAGGTTTTAAAAATGTGCCAGTTTTCTCATTACCTCAGACATAATTAAAGAAAAATTTCACTGCTGCTATATTTCCCTACATGTCAATACGGTGTTAACATACTGTAACATATGTGCTATTAATATTGTGAATTTCCTCATGCGATGCAAATACGAGCATTTCTGCATTTCACCTGCAGAAATGTCCATCATCATTTCCTGGCGGTAAGCAAATCACAATATCTAGAATTCATAGTGATTTCCAGCTGTTCTTGCAATGAGGAATCATCAGAAGCAGACATTGTTTTGCAATCTGAAAAAGACCAGCTAGCTAGCCAGCTCCCGAGAATCTGAAAAACAAGAACAAACACTGTTCTAAAAAGCCTATCTTATAGGCTGGAAACATCTCCTGTCAGCCTATAGTCTTTACAAACCTGGAGAAAATCATCAACCCGGCTATGCCTGAATGTTGTGGCTTATAGGAACATTGTTTAGACTCGATTGTCCAATGGCTCTATTGAAGGACAACCATATTTATCTACCAGTAGTGTGACAGCAATCAAGGTAGGCCATTTGGCAAACTCTAAGCGGGCTGTCATGTGTCTTTTACTGAGGAGTTGCTTCCATCTGGCCACTCTACCATCAAGGCCTGATTGGTGGTCTGCTACAGAGGTGGTTGGGCTTCTAAAAGTTTTTCCCACCTGCAAACAGGAACTCTGGAGTTCTGTCAGAGTGACAGTTGGGTTCTTGGTCACCTACCTGACCAAGGCCCTTCTCCCTTGATGAGTCAGTTTGGCTGGGCAGCCAGCTCTATGAAGAGTGTTGGTGGTTCTTCCATTTAAGGCTGATGGAGGCCACTGTGCCAATGGAGACCTTCAATGTAGCTCATAATATTTAGTATTCCTCCCCAGATCTGTGCCTCAACATAATCCTTTCTCTGAGCAAAGCAGACGATTCCTTTGAGCTCATGGCTTGGTTTTTGCTCTGACATGCACTGTCAACTGTGGAACTTTATATAGGCAGGTGTGCCTTTCCAAATCATAGCCAATCAATTGAATTTACCACAAGTGGACTTTAATCAAGTTTTGGAAATCTCAAGGATGATCAATGGAAACAGGATGCACCTGACCTCAATTTCGAGTATCATAACAAAGAATGTGAATACTTATGCAAATGTGGAATTTGTTTTATATTTTTTAACTCTGTTTTTGCTTTTTTATGATGGGGTATTCTGTGTAGATTAATGAGATTAAAATAAATGTAATCAATTTTATAAGGCTGTAACGTATATACATTTGACCGTGTAACATCTGTAAGTATGGAAATATTGAGACCCCTTCATTTTCTACACATTATGTTGTGTTATGCATTTAATTTGTTATTGATTACATGGTTTTAGCCATCCAGCTACAAACAGAGCCCAATATTGACAGAGCGAAAACACGTTTTTACAAACAGAAATGTGTGCCAATTGATTGAAAATTAAAAATGGAAATATCTCAATATATAACTATTCAGGCCCTTTATTCAGTATTTTGTATCCGCCTTTGACAGCAATCACAGCTTTGAATTTTCTTGGGTATGCCTCCACGAGCTTTGCATACTTTGATCAGTTTGTCCCATTCTTCTTTGCAGATCCGGTAAACTGTTATCTTCAGGTCTCCCTGCCTTATGTTCAATGGGGTTTAAAGTGGCCTTTGCTGGACCACTCAAGGACATTAACAACTTCCAACATTTTCTTGACTGTGTGATTTAGATTGTTCTCATGCTGAAAAAGACACCCGAGCCCTCTCTGGATCAAGTCCCTTTTTGTCTGCCACATTTGGACTCCAATCAAGTTCTTATTTGGAGTGTCATAGCAAAGGGTTTCAATACTAAAAGGTAAAAAAGTTTTAAATTTGGCATTTTGGTGTATTGTGAGTGGTTTGATGGCAAAAAAGTGAAGGGGTTTGAATACTTGAATACTTTCTGAATACTGAATACTTTCCCGACGGCACTGCATAATTCGTAAAATATGATTGTTCCTACGAAACTCCTACGAAAATGAAACCATTTCAAAGAAATACATTACATATCCATAATTAATGAAGACCATGCCATGGTAAGACATTGAAACAACACACTAATCTCATCAGTTTTTAACATAAGCATAGTTTTATAACATATCGACATATAGCTACGGAAACAATCTGAGTTGTTTTCATTTAGACACAGCAAGAAGCAATGCCACACGATATTAGCAGTAATACATGCCGTTTTGCCATCGACCAAACGAACATGCATTGTCAAATACCATCTTTAGAATCGATAATAACTTATGACAGTGACAATGTTGGTCTTCTTTGACCCCCACCCAGTATAGAAACTGTTGAAAACACACATAATCACCTGTTTTTCCATATGTCCACTGGAAACCTGAAAGACGTTTCCCCTCCAGGTTCTTCCTAGGCTCGCCTCCAAGATTCTTTGAAGTGGTAAAAGCCTATGACAGGCTCAATTCTTCCCAAAACACAGTAAGAATAAGTAACAAAATGGTCTGCTTTATTGTACTGCATATACTGCATGTATTAATCAGGAACCAGTGTGAAGTGAGAAGCATGACAATACGTTACCATAATTCCATTAGTTTCGATACTGGAGGTGTCTTTTAAAATTTAAGTAAAACAACCATTAAAATAAATAAAATAATCTATTATATATTTACAGATATTATAAAGGAAAAAGGTCATACAAAGATCTGTTTCTACAATCTTTTAGTAATGCCAAAGTTATCACTTTCACTATTGACTGAAATTGTACGAGTCGTAATCCCCATAAAACCTTGCGGCAAAACAAGAAAAGCGTCTCTTCGCGTTAGGAAAAGCAGTTCAAACGTCACCTTGTCCTGACGAGATTTACCGGGTATCAAACCGCAGAGCCGTGGTAAGCCTAAACACAGAACTTATTAGAAGTGATTCTAAAATGCATTATGCGATAAATGAATGGTAAAATGCGAAAAAAAACAGTATCACATTTTGCCTCCAGGTTTTATGTGGATTATGGCACCATGACTATATCTGTCGTTAGCATACATCCATAAAGACAATGACACCTCAATCGTGCTTTCACGTACACATACAAACATTCACTCTATTTGACTCATTCGGAAGGGCTTCGCTAACTTCAACCTGATGTTAGATGGTTCCTCACCCTGAAAGTTGTCTATGGGCCAATAAAAAATGTATTGACTGTTTAGTTCTCTATAAGCAGCCAGTAACACCATGACAAACGTTTAGCCACTGCTAAAAATAAGTCGTTCAAAAAAAGTATCCAAAAAATATTTGGTTGATGTAGATTGGCAAAAAAACTAAACAAATACACAACACACTTGCAAGTCCCCTTTACGTCCATGAATTTCCATGATGAGGACCCTTCTACTATCAAACATTGTAGAATTCTCCATTAAACAAATGACCAATTATTTTGTGAGATTCTATCCTGTCGTATTGTTATCCTGTGGTAATGTCATGACAACACAGTATGAAAAAAAATCCATCAGTATTGGTTTAATAAGTTAACTCCTAAAACGTGGACGTAGCTGCTGATTCATACTGTAGCTTTTTGATATGTATTGCTGATGAAGCATGAACAACTTAACTGTGGTATGAACTATGACAATATGTGTATGGATTCGCCAGATAAGCAGGCAGTAATGCAGATGTTTGGCAGAGATGTTTATAAGCACAATGAAAGATAGAGACAGATGAAGCAAAAAGGAGCTGTAAGGAGAGGTAGGGAGAGGTAGGAAGGTGTGAGGATGTGTAAGGTTTAAGGAGGTTTATGGAATGGTAAGGAGGTGTATGAATGTTTAAGGAGGTTCGTGAGTGTACAGGGATATGTTAGGAGGCGAAAGGAGATGCAGGGAAGTGTAAGAATGCATAAGGACGTGTAAGTCACATGGGTTTGAAACATTTGGCATGCTTACAGTAGTTTCTTACAGTTTTGTGAATGGATGGACCATGAACGATGTTAAATGTTTCTTTTTTTTGTCTGTTTTCCATTTTACTTTCATTGCCTGATACAGTGTCGCGTAAAGAGCAGCTGATTATACAGTAGGTAATGTGTGTGTGTGTGTGTCTGTGTGTGTGTTAAACTGTTCTGTCCGCCCCCGAGCGCTTCCTCACCACCTTGTCCCCATTGACCTGGTCCACAGCCAGCACTTCCAGCTCCGGCTGAGGTGGCGCCGACGGAGCGCTGCTGTGGTGGATGCGGTGGGCCACGCCCACGTGCACCCGGTGCTGGCGGTCCCTTGCCGGGCTGTGGCGGGGGCTGGACGAGCGGTCGCAGGCGATGGGGGGGATGACGGCAGGCCGTACCATCTGGAGGTCGGGCGTGTCTCGAGCGGCCTGCAGGAAAGGGGTGGGGTCGGGCATAGCGTCCACGGCCTCCCGCAGGACCACTCTCCGCCCATCAGAACCCAGCCGGTACAGTTCGGTTAGCTCCGAGTGCAGGGGCTGAGACAGGCTCTTCTTCATGCGCCGCCGAGGCGTCTCGGGACCAGGCTGCCAGTCCTTGGCCGGTGGAGGGGCGGGCTTGTAGGAGCTCACGGGGCTGACGTTGGGGCTGACCTCTGATGAGCTGCCTGCCAGGAGCTTCTTCTTGGTGGCGTGGAGCTGAGCGGTGAGGTAGGCGATGGTGCTGGCTCTCTGCTCCAGCTCCCCGGACAGGACAGCCAGCTTGTGGCTCTTCATCTTCAGCTCCTCCAGGTACTTCTTCTCCCGTTCTTTGATGGTGTTCTCCAGGACAGAAATCATGGCGTTCTTCTGCTCCAAGTCCCTCAGCAGCTCGATATTCTCCTCCTCCTTCACCTTAAGCTGTGCCTCCAGTTCCTCACACTTACTGTGCAGCTCCCTGCAGCGCGCCTCGCTGTCTTCTGCACACAAAAACAATTCTGCATTAAATATAGACTACATATACTGTCCATCCAACCCTCCCATACACAATTTCAACACACCACCACTTGACTCTCAGCTAGTGAGTAGAGGAGACGGATGGTCAACAGACAGACAGAGAGAGACAAAGACAGAGCTCCTGTTTCATATTACAACAGTGGTCGATAGCAATGGGCACAGTTATTCCCTGACCTTCATCATTCCTCCTCCTCCTCCCTAGCCAGCTAAACACTGCCCCCACCGCATCCCCCATCCCATTAGCATTGATGTGACACACATTCACAAGCAGCTACGGTACAGATATAGCCTGGCTATTTGCTCTCTGGATCAGACAGATACAGCCACTGTCATACAGTGGGCATCTTCAATACAGCAAGTTCTGCCCAACAACCATCTCCATCCATGGTTCTGAGCTGTCTTTCTCTCCTGTTGTATTAGGGGGATGGGGGGTGGCGGCTGTTTCTCTACTAGCCGTGGGGGGGTGGGCTTTGTTTTGGACCCCAGCTGGAGCCACCGAGCCCTGCCCGCCTCACTAAGTAGGCTGCAGACTGTGCATTAGTGCTGCTGTGACACAATCTAATTTCCTGCACTGCAATCTGCGTGTTGTCAGACACTAACCTGATCCTGTCCCTGCCTACAGCCTGTTCAGCACTGGACCATCAGGTCAACACTGCACAGGCCAGAGAGAACACAGGCGAACCTACTAGAACCTGAACCTACCAACATTATTCTGTAGGTCAACTGACTTCCCATTCAATGATTCACGATTCAAAACTCAAGCCACATCAGCCCAAAGACCATCCTGATTACAACTGTTCAAGGTTTAGCGTCAGTTTTTATCCCAATTATATTTTTTCCTAATTACATTATCCTTGAGTCACAATAATACAGTTCCAAATACTGACTCACAGTACAGAAACAGAAACACTGTTTCTACAGTACTTTCAATAGTTGTTCTGACACTGAATCACCAACAATTTCTATACTGTTTCCGCATTTGCACTGGTTTCTTGTGATTCGTGTTGACTCTTCAACTGAGTCTCTCTTCTAGCGTACAGGTTCAGAACCCAGAGTGTGGTTCGCCTGCATGGCCATGGTCAGTTGTCCTGCGTTTATTATTCACCCTTCTGACTCTGTGCCATGTCCATGGAAACGTGGGGTAGGGAATTAAATGAAAGGAGAACCTGGACAGTAGGGGTCCATACAGCTCCAAGCTTCCTGGTTGGAGGAGTGTAACCAGGATACAGTTCCAGGCTTCCTGGTTGGAGGAGTGTAACCAGGATACAACTCCAAGCTTCCTGGTTGGAGGAGTGTAACCAGGATACAGTTCCAGGCTTCCTGGTTGGAGAAGTGTAACCAGGATACAGCTCCAGGCTTCCTGGTTGGAGGAGTGTAACCAGGATACAGCTCCAGGCTTCCTGGTTGGAGGAGTGTAACCAGGATACAGCTCCAGGCTTCCACTCCCTCCCATTCCCAGAGCAAAGACATACAGATGCCTCTGTTCTGCTGCAGAATGTCTTATTTATAGCCTTGCAGGTTTTAGGGCCTGGGCTCTACAGAAAATGAGCACTGCCCACTGTTTTTCAGACAGGGTGAATGCAAGCCTAAACTAGCATACAGTGTTGATGTAATCTTAGTTCACACAACAATTCAAGCTGTACAACAGCTTGAAGAGACTTTGAAAATATACAAGCTTTCCAGGGAAAGTGAAATCAGTTTGAAAGAGGGCAATTACAAGTGGTAGAACATCATTGATCCCAGTCTGTCCGCCAGTCCACTGCACTGCCAGGGCCTACATTACTGACACAATGACAGCACAGCACTGTGAAAACAGAGAGAGAACAGGTTCCCACAGAATTTCTTCAAGACAAATCTTGAGAAATGAACTGACCCTGCTGCTAATCCTACGTACTAATGACTGAATTACACTTGTAAAGAACCATAGTAATCTGTCAACAACTTTGCTATTACTATATAATTAAATCCTGGAAAAGTCTGGCTAATGGTCTAGCCATGGAATAGTAAGCTGTGAAACAGATATTGGCGTGGGTGGGTTTGTGTGTGTGTGTGTGTGTGTGTGTTTACTTGGGGTCACGTGAAAGAAGGGAGGCCTGTGAAACATCTTACCTGTTGGATCTGAACTTCTCACTGTCAGCTCATATGCCAAGTCTGTAAAAAGAGAAGAGGATCTAATGTCACCGTCAGGCCAGGAAGTGACGTCTTCAGCTCTAACAGGAGCGGTGCTGTGACAAGGAGCGTGCTATTCAGAAAGCTAGAGCAGTAGCATGCATCTCATGGAGAGAGATAAGATGGCAGACCTCCAAGGATGGGCCAGGACTAGTAAGTAACAGGTCGGCGTAACAGTAGCAGGGAAATGACTATCAGGGTTTAAGTGCAGATCAGTGGGTTTAATGGACCGGGCCTGGCTAGCCTCTCTGGTGTGGTTTGTGACTTAGGTTTCATAGAGTGTAGTTTGTTCATGTTTAATCCTGGATACCTTTTCAGTACTGCTGTACTGTAATCTAATGTGACAGTGCTAATGTGTAGGCACTGAATAAGTATTTGACATGCAAGACATATTCTGTACCAGTATAACATTAAGGTCTAGTGGCCACTGTTGAAGTTCACTTCAAGGATCAGCAGGTATACCTGTGCAGTGCTGTTGTAGTCTGCGGATCTCTGCATGTAGACCTCTCAGTGTGTTGGCATGGTCCTGCTGGAGGAAAAGTAGGTTCTTCTGGGCGCTGTGCAGCTTATTCTCCAAGGTATCGTTGGAGGACGCCATGGTAGACAAGGCAAAAGACACGCTCAACAGTCCTGGAGACCTGCAAGCACAGATGACAGACAGACAACATCAAAACGAGGGCCATGCCTTTGGGTTTTGCCTTAACGGTCAACCTATACATTTATACAAATGGAGTGTGCTACAACTTTACTCTGCATGCCAATAACTCCGACCCACGGAGTCCTCTTTAGACTATACATTGCACTGTCACTAGTCCCTATGTCATCATATCCATCCAACACTGTCGTATGATGAAAAAAGCTCATTATTTAAACATTACACTGTTTTTACAATGCTACTCAGTCAATATAATATTTAACCTATGCTTTTTGCAAGGCGAGAGGGGGCACATAGGCTCAATCTCTTTGTTGCTTACACTAATTGGCTTACAAAAGGCTATTGACTATATCATCAGCGAGTGAGCTGTCTACGTACCATACATACACCTCGGGGGGAAAAGAATTGGCATGTCAGTTTATTTGGCTTTTCACCAGCATGTTGCTTAAAATAAACATCAAAGCATTAATGAGAGAAGACCCTGAGTAAAAAAGGCCTCAAATGATCGGAAAACCGTTATAGGAGAACACATTTCAGAACACAAAATTGTATGGCTCCGATAAATGGAATACATTCTTGAAAAAAAAGGTACTATCTAGAACCTAAATGGGTTCTTTGGCTGTCCCCATTATAGAAGATGTTTCTACTTGGAACCAAAAAGTGTTCTGTCTACGTTTTGTACTGGGTGAAAGAGTGTACTTAAACCCAGTGAAGAAATCCACAATTCATAGGTTAAATAGGTCATTATCAACAGGTCATAAAAAAAGTAGGTTACAAAGAATAAAGAAAACTCTATGTGGAACCTGAGGCTACTCCTCCACCACAGTGGACAACACGAATGAAGCCGCTGACAGTAAATCCAGAATGCCCTCACAGCTGCCGAGAAGTGGAAACATCAGTGAACGTCATGACACAGGGTGCGGCATGATGCAGCCTGTCTCCCGCAGCGAGCCGAGCCCCTCCCCGCCGGTTCCTCCCTCCCTCCTTGGCCGTCTATGCATCCAGTGCACAGCCAGAGACCGCGCCCAGAGGTGAGGTAAGACACCATCACTTAGTCAGAGCAAAGCCGTAGCCCAATTGTCTCCTACTCCCTCACCCAGACAACACCACTGGGACGGAAGTAAAGAGCACATTGATTTTCCCTCCCGAGTGCAGAGAAAGCTCTGCATACATTAGAAATCTTCAATAAAACAGCTCATGGTTTCTACCTCTTAAATCATTGAATTGGTAACATGAATAATACATTGTGTGTCTGATGGCTCGTGAGATATGCTCTTCGGTGACTTTCATATCAAATGTATGTACAGAAGCTAAAGGACACCAGTTGACCTCCAACACAGCCAAGCAATTACAGTGAGAGAGACAGAGTGAAAGAGACAGAGTGATGTATCATAAAGTGTGCAGAGTAGATGCAGAGCGATAACACATAAGATGAGTAATAACGTTTTTCTTCAAACACAATTAGGGTGATGTCATGTTTAAGGACAGAATGACAGACTTGTCACCTTGCTGGCTCAGGATTGGAACAAGCAACCTTTCAGTTTCTGGTCAGATGCTCTAAAAGCTAAGTTATCGGTCACCATGCCAGTAAGCCTTGTCACTTCCCAGAATGCTTCTCTCCTACTATAGTTAATGCCGAAATACAGTGATGTTCTAAAAACATCACAATGTAATAACATTACCAGCAGACAACCCTCCACCTTCTTTCTCCCTTTCTAGTGATCTGGTATACTCAGTTATCCACAGTTAATGTTGTTCCTCTGTCTCCCTGTTCCTCACACATCAACCAGCTTTTCCTCTCTCAGAAGACATAAATAATCAATGAACTGCAGTAGCAAGACACATTAGCTACCATCCTTCTCTAAAATAAAAATTAAAGCTCTGGACACACCATCTGTGATAAAAGGCAGGGAGAAGTTTCACACACCTTATAGAGAAGTCGTACACTTTCACGCATGCAAGAAAATCACCTAGCCAAGTGCTGCCTCAAAACAATATGCTGCTGCTATCATACACTTACAGTGTTTCCTAAGGACCTTGTAGAGTGGTTGTTCATGTATTTATTTCATGGCTACTTGATTTCATGGCTTTTTTTCAATTCGATAGAATTTACTTGGTGTGCTGCGTGAGAATCAATTGATACCTTTATCCTATATGTATCTGCTTGAATATGTGCAGAATTTAAAGTTGAACTTTTCACCATAACAGCTAGGTAGGGAGTTACTGTATATTTCTTCATGTTTTTTCTATCCACTGTTTTGTTTTTCATAACATTGTTTTATTACATATTTATAGGGCCATGAGAAAGCAGATTGACTGACAAATTGAAACACTGTTGATGTACAAAAGGTCATCAGCATCTAACATTATTATCCTCTGACCACCTTTGTCCAGTCAAACCATGACATTTCCCTCCATCTTCGGAGGATGCACTATTCAAAGACAATTGGCCTTTATTGCTTGACCTGTCATAATGCTGTATATTGTATGTTTGTTTTTTAAACTTGAATAGCTTTGAGTTGATGAAAAATGCTAAATACTTTCAAAAAAGTATTACTATTCATTAAAATGCAAAAGCACGTCAGGCCGATCTTATGCTGGTCCAAAATGTGAGCGTTTAAAAATTTTCAGCACCTGCATTGCGGACAGCGCCCGACTCGACTTTCACAAGCGCTTCTGACAACCACTTCCCAAACAAACCAACACCTCTAGATTAACAACAAATCTAGCTAGCTAGCAAGACAATTTTCTGAGTTCATTGTTTAATTTGATGATTTGATGTTCGACCCATAAAAATAGGTTAAAGCTGTCCTAACATGTTTTTACTGTAAGCATAATCGTCGTATTGAATTCACAAATCAAAATAGATAAAATAGTTATACGCTAACGTCACTGGCATAGCTGTCCTGCTAACACGTTAGCTACCTAGCTGCTAGCGTTTGGTTCACGCTACGATTGTCGTCGTGCAACTAACCAATCAACCATAAAGTCACCTATTAATACTTATCCAGTCATACATGACATGTGACTTAGTTAGATGCTATCCAACCTTCCAAACTGTTAACCTTTCTAGTTAGCCTTAAACGTTAACATTCGCACAAGCTAACGAGTTATGATTTTAAGTGCAAAAGCTAACACTATAGTACGGTAGTTCTACTAGAACTGTAGTAGCTAACGTTAATGCTGATTGTGAAGGTTAGTTTGGAGATATTATGTTCACTATGGTCGCGTTGCATTTTAACAGGAACAACAATACATGACAAAACTATAATTAATTGCCTGTTAAAGGTATGCTCAATTTGCTAACGTGAACATGCTACTACAGCGTTATCCAGACAGAACAACCAGATACAGAGGCAGGTGCAATCGAGGATAGGTACTACTGCTGGTACTGTCCAAATCGTGAGAAAAAACTTTTAACCATCTATATAACCATGTTACATATATATATATATATATATATATATATATATATATATATATGTATGTATGTATGTATGTATAACAACCTACCGTGATACTTACCTTAAAATATGCCAATATCGTCGAATATTCACTAATATATCAATTGTTGCCTGGTATTGATAGTGTGGCTACATCCGTTCTGCCATGTTAGGCATTGTAGTTGATACGGTCAAGAAGCTCCTCCTGACTAGAAAAACAGAGATGGGCTGTGACCGTGAACGTTTTCTTTCATCTCCCAGAGCTACAACAAAATAAGGCGATGCATCATGGGATACTAATTAAAAAAACAATGTTGAAGAACATGTTTTTAGTAAAAAAAAAAAAAGGTTTAGAAAATACGTAGAAATAGATAGGAAACCGTGTATGAACATATATCAATTAGTCAAAGAAAATGTAATTTTGGCAATACAAAATAGGACAAACCTGGTGGTTGATTAGCAAGTCGTTGGCGTCGAACTGTATATCTCTTAACGTCAGCGTCATTGCCATGGAAACAGAAGACAGTCTCACCTGGGGGTTTTCAGCAGGACGTAAGGTTTTGGATGTTCAGATGGAACTATGCTATGCATAACATGCGCGCATAGATACAATAATGAAGAAGTGTATTATAGCTATGAATGTACAGGCCTCTTCGACGGGATAATAAGGAATCAAATGACAGAATCTTTATTTGCAACTTTAGAAAACTGATCGGGCCTTCTACTAACCAAAATTAATGGAAAAAAAAATAGCTGTGGTATGATTTTTAGGTACGGAAAATGTTAGCAGTGTGGTTAAGGTTAGAGTTACAGTGGCTCTCAAAAGTATTCACCCCCTCGGACATTTCCAGATATTGTGTTACATGAAATCCAAATGGGTTTAATCAGGAGATTTTGCTACTTATCGACACTAAAACAGTCAATAATATTAAAGTGAAAAATAAAATCTACAAGTTGTTTTAAATGTTTTTCTACTACAACACAGACAATGTATTGCATTAATATTCACCCCCTTTAGTCAATATTTGTAGAGGCAACTTTTAAAGCAATTACAGCAAACTCTTTTCAAAATTGCTCAAGCTACTTCAAGTTGGATGGGGACCTTTGATGACCAGCCTTTTTCATCTCTTTCCACATATTCCCAATTGGATTGAGGTCAGGGCTTTGACTTGGCCACACCAGGACATGGACCAGGTCTCTTGCACACTTCAGATTTTCTTCCAGGATTTCTCTGTACATTGCTGCATCTATTCTGACCTATGTTGTCGCACGCTTTCCAGGCCCTGACATAGAGAAGCATCCCTATACATAATGCTGACACCACCATGCTCAACGATAAGGATGGTGTTCTCAGGATGATGTGCTATTTTAGCACTTAGCGTTGAGGCCACAAGGCTTTACTTTGGTCTCATCAGACCATACAAACATCTTCCAATTGGTTTGAGAGTCTCCCACATGCCTTCTGGCAAACTAGCTGAGATTTGATGTGTTTTTTCCAACAATGGGTTTATGCTTTGCCACTCTGCCATGAAGACCATGCTTGTGAAGCACCTGGATTATTAAACAACTCTGGGACATCCCAGAAACAGGCACATTTGACCTGAAATTTGAAACACCTTAATTGCACGTAGGTGGATTCCATTCAACTAATTACGTAACTTCTAAAAACATTTGGTTGTTCCATAGCTCACTCAGGAATGTCATAGCAATTGTGGTGAATACGTATGCAATAAATTATTTTTTGTTTTATATTTTTAACTAATTTGAACAATTAGCAGATTCTATTTTTCACTTCAACATTACAGACATTTTGGTGTTGATCAGTGGCTCCTTTATCTTTAAAATCATGTTCTAAGTAGAGAACATGTAGAAATAATTGACTGTGGAAGATACAGTATGCCTCAATTTCCTTTATTTTCCTCAATCTGCAAAATCCCCACCTTAAATGCTTTTAAAATAAGTTATGGGTGGTAGAGAAATAATTTTCTGACTTTCAAGTTGAATAGCAGAGAAGTAGAGGAATACACAGAAAAGAATCAGTTGAAGAAAATGTGACTACTTCAAAATGAAGTTGCCATCAACCTTGACAAGAGGTGTTATTGTTCATGCATACAAAATGGAAGAATGTGCTCATCACTGCTAAAAGGATATAAGCAAAAAATATTAATTTTCACTATATTTATATTTCAATTAATTCAAGTTAAAATATCCCTTCAAAAATAATAGACCCAAAATATTACCATAGTCAACAGATCAGACCAGACAGCAGAGGGGAGCAGTGTTTCAAGAATGGGCCTCTGTTGTCCATTGATGATTCATTTTGAATAGCTACAATTCCGTTTGCATAGAGAAAATGTTAGTGGGCGTGGTGTTTGGCTTCAGCTATGTGGATAGGTAACCAGGCAAATGTAGCACAGCAGGCCGCCTAAACCTTGTTTAGGCCTAAAGTCATTTGACCACTGTTTATGCCAATCAATTTTCATTTAATTTAAGATCTGAATACCCCTTTTATCCAATATCTGGAAATTAACCTGATTTCTATAGAATTCTGAATTAGAAAAGGATCTCTATGTATTACTAGAATCTTCTGTTTTACCTGGTTCTGTGTTCTAAATTAGTACTAAAATTTACAGAAAAGGTTAAACTGTGGGAACTATTGTACCTTAAAAACAATTTATAGTAAAAACAGTTTTAATGGCCTAAAAAAAGTTTTACTCTGGATAACAGCTGTGCTCAGGTTCTCAGATTATTTTACTTGTACATATTAAATGTGAGAACAGTGGACTTTTCATTCATACCTGGGTTATTCACTTCTGTACCTCAAAGCCAGTTATTTGCAACCCTCTAAACGGAGACCCCTCTAGACCAGGGACACCAGGTCTACAGAAATAATGACGAGGTAGAACAAATAACCCGGGAGGTTCTTTGTAGGGTAAGAGTTGAATACTGTCCTATACCCAACATTTTACCTTGAGCAATCCAGCATACATTCTACATTTAATTATCTTAGGCAGTAGCAATTCTGAAGAGGCAAATCTTTAGCATGAAATGCATACATTTTCATTAACAATCTAAGAAAGCGTCACAAATGAATGGGAAAATGTCTTGTGGAATAAATAGGATAATTGTCTCGGTCCTGAAATGTGCTTTTTCGGAAGCTGCCTTTTATCTCATGCTGGTTTTGGCATGTTTTTGACAGGGATTAAATTCTTCTCATTTCTTTATTTTTATTATTTCTGGCACACGTCCCAGATCCTTCTATGAAAGGAAAGACCAACAAGTTGGTGTGAGGGTATAATATATCTTTCCTCCAGCAAACGCATTTACCCTTCTGAGTTGAAAAATAATTCCTGAGCCAAGACTCAAACCTTCCTCATGATTTGTTTTACTTAAAGGCTGTTAGAGTTATTTATATCATAACAGGTAGAATGCCTAAACGGATTAGGGTTTTATTAGGATCTCCATTAGCTACCGCCAAAAGCAGCAACTACTCTTCCTGGGGTCCACACAAAACATAAAACATGACATAATACAGACCATCAACAGACAAGGAAAAAAATGGACAGGCGGTTCCACCAGTCATTCAGGAGGCCTAGTACACCCCCAACAAACCAAGTCAAGTGCAGAACGGTGTTATTGGATTTTCATTACATTTTATTGTATTAAGCCGTATAGTTCAGGTTTGTGTAGCCAGAAGGCTCCCGTTCTGTTTCCTTTACTGTTTAACTTAACAAGATCTTCAGAGATGATCATTGACTTTTCTGCTATAATTATCATAGATTATTCGACTAACATATGTTAATGAATGTTATTGAATGCAAAAAAAAAACATTAAAAAAAGCTTACTGATAATGGGACACGAATCACGGCTGGGTTAGAGTCACTCTCAAACTTTTTTCTTCTGAATTTCAGCTAGGTCAGTTTGATTAGGGGAGAATCAGATCGTTCCCTCTCTCCAAAACAGAAAGCAAAATATGCAAGAGAAAAAAACCATTTGCAGGCACCAGTGAATGGCTCTGTCACGCAGCAGGCCCACTATACTCCCAGAGATTGGAGCGTTATATTATCCACCTTAGAATACAGGATAGTAAATGCTATATTCCCTTTAGGTCAGGAAATAGACGAGGATTGAAACCATTTGTGAACAAAACTAACTGCTAAAATATCAATAGAAAATTGTAAAACTAAAATGTTCACAGGGAAAACAACACTGACAGTTTTTTTGAGGTAAACAGTGGCACCAAACTATGTTTTGTGTTTGTTATGTTTCCGCTTGCTCAGGTTGCACAGTTTCTTTATTTTAATTATTTGGACATAACTAATAATGCTAACTCCAGAATGGGACAGAAGAATGGCTAATTGTGGAACATGACCATGGGCCAGACAAAACCCAGGGTAAGGGAAATTTCACCCAAATATGATTTTTTGGTCAAACTATCCATTTAAACAGAATGATTTCTGAGAGCAAAGAGTTGTCCGGAGCTGCAATAGCTTCCCTGGTTGTTTCAGTGTTGTCCATCTTGAAGCCAGCGTAGTATGTTTTGAGCTCATCTGCAACTGAGTGATATCATTAAGTGCATCGAGTGTAAGTACTATATCTGCTGCTCTGTTCTGGGCCAACTACAATTTGTTGCTTTATATCCTTTGCTGCATCTGAGCACAAAGCTGGACAACAGTCAAGGTGCGATAAAACCAAGTCCTGTAGGACCTTTTGAATAGTCAGTCTTATGCAGAGCATAGTCAGTCTTACTGTTCATAGTCCTCCTGCCATTGAATCTATGTTTTGCAGAGATCACTTTGCTATGGGTAAGACCCAGCAGTTTATTTTTGCCTACTTGCAAAATCACCACAATATTCAATAATAGTTCTTGTAATATTTAGAACCAGCTTATTGCTAGTCACGCAAAAAAGGTACTTACTCACTTAAGAGTACAAATAGAAAACAATCAAGGGCAAAGTAATTTCCCTGTGGTACTCTGCAATCCACCATATTTGCATTAGAGAGGCATTCCATTCCATTATTAAAGAGCCTTTGTGGTTTATTAGATGCAGTAGGTAACATGTAACCCATGAAATGGGAGAGAATGTTACTCCAAAACCATGTTTTTTTATCCAAATATGATGGTAAATGATATCAAAAGTTGCACTAATATCTCCCATGATCTTCTTAATATCAATCTGCAGTCACTTCGGAAAGTATTCAGACCCTTCACTTTCTCCACAATTTGTTGTGTTAAAGACTTGTAATTTGTATTTTTTTCCATCCATAGAGACAGTACTGAAATTATGTGTTTAGACATTTGTGCCAATTAATTGAAAATGAAAAAATTGAAATATTTGATGTACATAAGTAAACTGGCTCTTTGACATGACACTCCAAATAGAGCTCAGATGCATCCTCTTCCTTTAATCAACCTTTAGGTGTCTCTAGAAATCGATTGGATGCACCTGTGGCAAATTCAATTGATTGGATATGATTAATAATATATGACATGCCGCCTGAAGGACTGAGAACATGAGAAACAAGATTATCTGGTGTGATAATGCCAAAATTCAACTATTTGGTGTGTGCCAAGTGCTATGTCTGGGGAAAACATGGTAGAGCTCATCACCTGGCCTATACTAACCTCTACGGTGAAGCGTGGTGATGGGAACGCCATGCTATGGGGATTCTTCTTAGCAGCAGGGTCTGGGAGACTGGTCAGGATTTAAGGAATGATGAACGGAGCAAAATACATTGAGGTCCTTGAAGAAAACCTGATCCAAAGCGTAGAGTACCTCAGACTGGGGTGAAATGTAATCTTTCAGCGAGACAATGACCCCATGCACACAGCCAAGACAACCCTGGAGTAGCTTAGGGACAAGTCTATGAATGTCCTTGAGTTGCCCAGCCAAAGCCTGGACTTGACCCCGAAAAACTGCCTCAAAACTGTTATTGCTGCCAAAGGGTCTTCTAGAAAGTACTGAATAAAGGGTTTGAATGCTTATGTACAGTACATGATATTTTTCTTTTCTCAATAAATTGGCACAAATTTCTAATATCTTGTGTTTGCTTTGCAAATATGGGATACTGTGTAGATAGATAGCAAAAGCATGCATTTTATCAATAATAGATAAATTCTATAACACAAGAAAATGTGGAGAAAGTTAAGAATCTAAATTATTTCCTGTCACTGTATTTCAGCCAATCATCAGTCATTCTATTCAGAGCTGAGCATGTCGAGTGCCCTTGTCTGTAGGCATGCTGATGTTGATTTGTTATCTGTGAAATAATATTGTATTTAGAAGCAGGATGATTGAAAGGTGCCTTGCTATTCTTGGGTAGTGGAATTACTTTGGCTTCCCTACAGGTTCTGGAGAAGACATTTTCTTCTAGGCTTAGATTAGAAACATGGAAATAATCAGAAACAATTTGCCAACAACTCAAGTAGTTTCCCATTCATTTTTAATTCTATATTTATAAATGCAGCTTTTGTAATTGTAGGTGTTGGTTTCTTAAAAGATGCTCAATTATCTGTAATTGTATTAAGCAATCACATAAATGTTTTAAGCTCAGAATCAGGTTGGTCCTCATTACATTCAACAGATCAACACATGTTTTTTTCACATCCTCTATCCATATGAATCATTCCTGAGTTTCTTGTATGATTACTTCTATAACATATATTTATATGACCTTTTTGTATTGACTGTATATCGTAAAAATATTACAACATATTGTCACAAATTGCATAATAGGTGAGTGGATAATGCTTTAAAACAGATTTCTGAAGCATTAGTGAAGTGTGAAAAGTGATTACAGTTTTTTATAGACGCTTTGGTACTATTCACACAAGTAATATTTCACCACTCTTAGTACCAAAAACACAACAGATCATCAAAACATACCAATGTCCAAGCACATTGGACGTTGACTGAGTACAAAAAAACATATAGAAAGACATGTTTCACATTGAAATACATAATGTTTATACAGTACCAAGTATATGAATAACTTTTGATAACATTTTTTGATAGTATTTGTCACAATTGATTACATTGATGATTATGTCTTCATTGATCACAATTTTGATTATGGGATAGAAATTATGGAAATTATTTTCTGTCAGTTGTGATGGGTAATGTACAGTTAGTGTTTTGCCTAATATGAAAACAGTGACTGTAACAGATTACCTTTAGCATTACAAAGAGTTATTTTGAAACACGTTTTATGTTGTTCGGTCTTGGAATAACTGATTGTTTCACTGACTAAACTAAAAGAATTGCACTATGTTCTTTTGATGACTTAACAAATGAACTTGTTGTATTTCACCAAAAACATGGTGACTGAATCACTGATCTTGTGGTGAAAGATATCCGATCATGAGAACACGCAGGGGATGGATCCAGTTGGATCATATGCAGTGCCAATGTAACACGACCACATCTCTGCCCCCTAATGGCCAACATTAGTGTGTCTCAATGTTAGATCCTTTGAGAACACACCGTGACATTTTCAGTAAAAAGCACTCTTCCCCATTTCAAAGAAACAATGCACAACCACAAATGTGATCATGCAGTTTGTGTGCGTCACACCTACTTGTTGATGCAAGAAGCCACTGCCATACCCGACATTAGTTGATACTACTGTTGGCCTCCAGTCACCACTCTATCAAGCTCCTGAAGTTTGCGGATGACACCACCCTCATCAGATTTATTTCTGATGGAGACGAGTCCGTGGGAGATTGACCATCTGGTTTCCTGGTGCAGTCAGAACAACCTGGAGCTCAACGCCCTAAAGACAGTGGAGATGAAAGTGGACTTCAGGAGAAGCCCAGCTGTCCTTACCCCCATCACCCTGGGTGGCTCCCCAGTTAACTCTGTGGAGCCCTTTTTCTTCCTGGGCACCACCATCACTCAGGACCTCAAGTGGGTGCTGAACATCCCCTCTCTTACCAAGAAAGCACAGCAGAGGATGCACTTCCTGCGGCAGCTGAACAAGTTCAATCTGCTAAAGACTAAGATGGTGCATTTGTACACTGCCATCATAGAGTCCATCCTGACCTCCTCCATCACCGTCTGGTATCATCAGCTCTGCAGAGAGGGTGATTTGCTGCAATCTGCCATCTCTACACAACCTACACACCTCCAGGACGTGGAGGCAAGCGACAAAGTTTGGGGCTCATCCCTCTCACCCTGGAAATGGTTGAGGTCTCTCAGGACCAAAACCTCTCACCACAAGAACAGTTTCTTTCCTACAGCAGTAGGACTCATGAACATGCCCCCGGAACCAAATTGATCATAGCCCGCTCCCCACATACACACACAACCCTCAACTGGACAAATCTATAACCCCTCCCCATATACACACACAACCCTTAACTGGACAAATCTATAACCCCTCCCCATATACACACACAACCCTCAACTGGACAATCTATAACCCCTCCCCATATACACACACAACCCTCAACTGGACAAATATATAACCCCTCCCCACATACACACACAACCCTCAACTGGACTAATCTATAACCCCTCCCTACATACACACAACCCCCAACTGGAGTAATCTATAACCCCTCCCCATATACACACAACCCTCAACTGGACAAATATATAACCCCTCACCACATACACACAACCCTCAACTGGACAAATCATGCACATTACATATTTTTATTTATTTATTAACATATTGCTCATAGTCTACTGTTTTGATTTCTTTTGTATAAATTGTTTGTACTAATGGGCCAGAACAAATTTCTTGTTTGTTTTGAAACATACTTGGCAATAAAGCTCTTTCTGATATAAATAAATAATTTTAAATTATCATTATCTGGCTTAGCTTATTAATAATGATAATCCCAATGTTATCATACTAACAATTTGGATTATCTTCTGAATAGTTTATATTACTTAACCAATTGTTCATACAAACAACTAGCTATATGAATGCATGTCCAGTATCAACATTAACAAGTTACAGTGCAAACTGTGTGTTCCAGCAAAAAAACACATGAGTTCATGTCCTGTGTTAACATGAACAGCTGTTAGTTAATGCATTTGTAAGTCATCAATAAAAGTAGTTAATGCTAGTTCATGTACCCATATCGGAATGTGTTAGTCAAATGAATGTGCCAGGTTATCAGTGTTTAGCAGTACAAATGATGGATTTGTGATGCAATAATTCTAAATGAGTCTGTGATGTTCTAGAATTCTGATGTCACAAGAAACCATACAGAACACGACTGGATTTATACCAAAGACAATGGTTCAGTATTTATTAAACAAACTTTTAATAGCACTTAGTATGCTACACGAGTATTCATTATAATGTTTCTTAAAAAGCCCTCCCAAGGGTTGGCTGGCGTTTGCGAAAATTTGGGTGAGATAGGTAAAGCTTTTAAAATGTCTCTTATATTTAATCATATTTAATCAGTTCATTTTACAATGGAAAAATGTTTGCTTTGACTAATAAAAGCTTGTCCTTCTACAACACAGATGATATTAAGTTACACCCAAGATCACTGCGCTCAGTTGTCCACATTGTGAAAAAGGAAAAAAGGTCAACCGTGTCTTCAGTTGTGGTGAAACCGATAAGGCCAACAGCACCTCCTTCACTCTCTGGACCAAGGGACCAGCCTGTTAAAGACTGCCTGGAGCTAAAGGATATTGAGTCTTACCTGGTACTAGACGTGTGGGAGGCTAACAGAGAGGCCCTTCAGAAGGACAGTGTGCCCTACCCCCCCCGCAGGAAGAGAAGCAGCCCAAGCTGGAGACAAGAGAAGGTCATTGACCCCTTCAGCTGCTACTCCATGCCCAGTGAGAGGAATGGAAAAACAAAGGTTATGAGGCCTTCTAGCTTCTCTGTTGAGAACAATAGCAACAAGAGCTGCAGCTCCTACAGCAGACACACAGAGAGATCCAGGGAGAACCAGAAGGACCTCTACTCCTCTCACAGGCACATACCGAGATCTAGGGAGAACCATGAGGATCGCTTCTCCTACCACAGGTACAAGGAGACACCCAGGGAGAAATGGGAGGACCTCCACTCCTACCACAGGCACGTACAGAGATCCATGGAGAACCAGGAGGATCTCCTCTCCTACCACAGGTACAAGGAGACATCTAGAGAGAATCATGAGGACCTCCACATTTACCCCAGGTACATGGAGAAACCCAGGGAGAACCAGGAGGACCTTCGCTCCAACCTGTCCCAGTCTCGAAAAAGGAAAAGAGAGGGTACGGATAAACCTCAGACCGCCACATTCTTTAAGAGGAGCAAAGATGAAACCTCATACACAACCAACAGGGGGATGTGCACCAGGAACTAAAATTACTTTACATACTGTATGGTCAATTTTAAGTTCAATTTTATGTTTTAAATTCATTTGGTATGAATTTGGCAGTTGGCCACTGCTATACCCAACAACATGAACCAACGATATTACACTGGATTAGTTAATGCATTCGTACTGTAAATCATTTAATGGTTATCAATATTGACCATTTGTTTATGTCTTTGTTCATCATTCATTCATTCATGTTAGCTACTGTTTTTGTTAATGCTAGTACCCTTATTGGAAAGTGTTACCCCCGGAATCAAATAGTGAAAGAAATAACTTTTATCTGACAATCAATAACTGAGTTCATGCCAGAGATTACCAGTCTGTTTTTTCGTTTTCCAAAAGTAAAAAAAAAAAAATTTTCATAAAAAAACTAGGTCATATTATTTCACTGTCCAGATTCTAAGCGTGTAAATCACCCCAGCACTCCCCCAAGCCTGCCACGTCCATTGTCTGAGATAACCTTTAACAAGCTGACCGGCCCCATAAACACGCCAGTGATTTACTGCCCAGTAGGCCTCCAGATTGAATCTTTATTTTATTACAAAGGCAAGGAAATACATTCTTTGTATTTCAGCACTAAATGAATCTGTCTTTTCTGAGTGATGCCTCACACAGGGTTATTGGAAAAGGGGCTAAAACCATCACAGGGATGTAAAACTTGGGAGCAGCGAGGACAAAGGTGCCCTAAAACGAGCGTGTGAGACACTGGTGCCTCCAGAGTGTTGTTGCTGAAACATCATCCTTTAAGGCAGCAGTGAGGTGCTTTCTAGGCTCATTTCGGGCCCCAGTCAGAAAGTAATTAAAAAGAACTTCTAAGCTTTAGACAATCATCCAAGGATGTTTTTTACTTTTTCTTAGAGGAGTAGTAAAAAAGTAGCACAAAAAATATTAATATTAATGGAACTAATAATAATAAAGACACCCAGACGTCTGATGCCTTAAAAGCCATTGAAATCCAATCACATTATGGCAGTACAGCATGCAATATGGCTGGGCTTTACTGCCTCTGCTCTGACTAGCTGCCAATACTAACACTTTTCAGGTTGTAATAGTTTTACTGTTACTACATAAGAGTTGGCGAGGATAAATGCCCTAAAACTCTGAAAATCTAATTTAATTTTCCAAGAGTTTAAATTTTTTATAGAAAGACAGTCGTAATCACTCCAGTGTTGAATTTGATGTGTCATTTATTTGATCACTTCAAAGACAGAAATTCTACCAGTCCATTTACAGTAACTGAATGAAATTATATATTTCAATTATATAATGGTGCTTTTCACCCTCAATATATTAGATGTAAAATTCCATTAAACTACTTTAAATACAAGCAGAACACACACACTCAAAACCAATGGATAACAAAATTTGCTTTAAGACTCAGCAAACCAAAGGTCTGGTAAGGCGTATAATCATGCTTGAACCAGATGTTGAGGCAACTCCAACTTTCTATAAAATGGTAAATAGGACCTCCCAGGGGTTTTAGTCTTTGCTTGGTGCCCACTGCTATGGAAAGTATTTGTCTATGTCCTTTGAGAGAATCTCTGTAGTAGCAGCTGGAACACACAAAGGCATAATGTAGGACTAGGGAGTTAGAGTAAAGGTTGGTTTATGAGAGTTAGCTAAAAGAACGTATAAAAACAAAAAGGTATAAGGATCTGAAAAAGTGTGGAAGAAATGTGATTTCAAATAAACCTTGCAGTAGAGGTTTATAATGTGCCACCGCTCTGTTGACGTGTGAAATTGTTGCCTGACCACTCAGAAATCTTGCGCTGCACTATTGTTTGCTAGATATTTCAGTGTAAGACTCCTTCCATTGCAGTTGAAAGGTGACTTTAAAACAAAGTAATCAGGGATTGGTACATCTCGAACCAATCAGAGAATCAAAGCAAATGGCAGATCTTCTTAATTTTGCTTTAACTATGTGTGTTCTGACTCTGTCCCAGCCCACTGGTTTCAGGGCCAACCAATCAGAGCGAACCCATTGGAATCAAATTGTTAGTATTTCTTTGTTTGAATTTGAATCAGTCCTTGGGAAAGTGTTCAGATCCAGACACTTTGCAGAAAATAAATCAACATCTGTGGCCAGAGCAAATAGTCTGGGTAGCCAGGTAAGTGATATTGTGTCCTCCAATCACTCTAAGACAGATTGAGATGGAAAAGAAAAAAATAAACAACTCGGGAGGATAATGAACAAAGGTCTAATCAACATATTACATTCTTAATCAGGCCAGCAGAAAGGTTTTCTACTACTTTGTGTTTTGCCATTGTCAGTTCTCTTTCCTTATACTTTGCTAACAAGGGTGTACTCTAAGGGAAAGGTGTGCTTTTAGGCCCACACATTTCATTCTAGAAGGGGTAATGTTGCCAATGCCATTCACAACCGCACTTTAATTCCATTAGGTACTTAATGGACCACTAGCACCAGTCTTAGATGTGGTTGCAACCCAGGTCCACACTACCCGTTTTACTAGGAAAATGCACTGCAAAATGACTGCATAATGATGGTTTTCACACAAGAGAACACAGGAAAACGTAGGGTGGGTGTGAGTGAAGTGACAGGAGAAGATAACATTTGGGTTGCCAAGACAAATCAATGTACAGCTGACAATAAATATATATAGACATTGACTTGAAGTTCATCAGAAAAATATTTAAACTATTTGGCTTCCATGCAACAAAAACATGTGCTATACTGTTTGAAAAATATGACACAGGTCTTCTCAGAAGGCTCCTACTGAAACTTTTTCTTACCTGTCCTGTTTACTGTTCCCGCTTTGGAGAAAATGCATTTGGATTAAATCATCATGAGAACATCACTTCTAAAGAAAATGTTTGAACACATTAGGACACATGGATTTCTGAGCTAAAGTCCAACCACATTCATTATAAAGGTAAACCAATTTAACAAATCAGACAAAACATTTACTTTGAAACCACTTATGATATTAAAATAAACAGAAATGCAATTTCCCTATGTGTAAACATTTTGTACACCCCTAAATTTACCATCACATAAAATGGCTAAAATTTGATTCAGGGATACCAAAATAGGTGCAAATTATTAAAATCATTAGAGAGTAATTTCCAGATTATTAGAAAGTTGGCCTGGTTTGGTCTTGTAACCATATGTGTGTGTATATAATCATATGGGTGTGTGGTAACACACCATGCTAAGAACAAAAGACCTATCCAATGCCATCAGAAGAAAGAATATTGATGCCCATGAGTCTGGGAGTGGCTACAAAGCCATTCCCAAGCAACGTGAAGTACATTATTCCACTGTCCGATGGATCATCTACAAATGAAAAACATCCCAGACCACTGGCAACTGGCAATCTACAACAAACAGGTCCCACCAAATTCAAACCCAAGAGCTGACCTAAAGATAATAAACAGAAGTCTCTATGAACCCCAGGGTAACATCAAGGGTTCAAGGTCTCTTTTGCCTCAATCAATGTCAAAGTGCATGAGTTATAGATCTGAAAGAAACTACACAAACTTGCACAAACCTACATGGGAGGTCAGAATGGAAGAAACCTCTGCTCTCAAAAAGAAATCAAGACATGACTGATCTCCCAGACAACACCTGGGTTAAGACAAAAACTAATGGAACAATGTGCTCTGGACAAATTAGTCAAAGATGGAGATGTTTGGATGCAATGTCAGACACCACGTTTGGCAAAAACTAAACAGCGCCTTTAAACAGAAGTTAAGCATGGAGGCGGCTGGCACTATGGTTTGGGGCTGCTTTGTTGCCTCAGGGCCTAGGCAACATGCCATCACTGAGTTAACTGTTAATTCCATATTCTACCAGAGTTTTCATGAGGAGAATGTGAGGTCATCTGTCAAAAAGCTGATGCTGCAATGGACATAGATCTTGCAACAGGAAAATTATCCAAAACAAACAAGCAAAGTTACAACAGCTTGGCTAAAAAAAAAGGGTTATGGAATGACCGAGTCAAAGCCTAAATCTCAACCTGCTGTTGGGGGGGGGGTGCTTAACTCGCTACGCTACAAGATATATAGCCCTTCAACATGACTCAGTTGAAGCAGTACTGTAAAGAAGACTGGGCAAGAATTCCTCACAGCTGAAGTACGAGAAGGAATGGCTACAAAGTTATTCCAGTTAAATGGTGCAACACCAGATTTCAAAGTTCGGGGTGTACTTTTTCCACACTACAAAAATGCATTTCTGTTCATTTTTGAAGAAGAAATTATTGCAAAGTATAATCTTTCACGTGTATTTGTTGAATTATTTTACCTTCACCTGTCAGTAGTGTTGAAGTAAAGATTACATATCCATATGTCCAAATATATTGATATATCCAAAAAGACAACTTTACAGGAGGTTTACTTTATTTTCCATATTTTGGGGAGTTGTTTCATTATTAGAAGCACAACCCTGTGTTCCTCCTTTCAGGGAGTCACATAAGATTTAGACAAAGATCCCCTGACTTTGCTCCTCCACTCTGAAATGTTATTGAAGAGTCAATATAGCACAGCCAGAAAGTAGACTTTGCATAGACTTTACACTCTGGTAGTGGCTTACCCTTTGAATCTTGCCTCATTCCTTCAGGCCAACAATCATACATTGTAGGTTTGTTATAGACATAAAATATGGGTTCTGTAGTGTTTTTGGCTCCTGTATTTTGTGATGTTTTTTATTTTCCAAACGCAAAGCTCCAACATATATATATGCACCACTAAAATCTCCATGGATGTATTACAACCATGTTGTATCACACAAAAGTGTATTTCATAGTGTACAATGTAATAGCCCTATCTTGCTCACTGAATATACATTACGCACATGGATTTGTCTGGAGAAAGTGCTTTACACATTAATCTCTGAATAGTCAAATCTTAATCTGCACAAAATCTTTCCTCATGCCATACTGGAATTGAAAGGGACTGTATACAGAGTCTTATATGTGATGGACACAATCCCTCGCAGATCAAAACCTGGAACAGTACCAGCAGAGAAGTAGAAGCAGATATGCCTTTCCTGGTCTCTGAGACGACCGACTGACAATCCTCCAGGCTCCTATTTCAACCACCTCAACCATCACTACATTACCACCATAATCACTGTTCACAGATATGTAGTTCAAACCATCTTCGTTTTTCCATAGAAAGAGAATAATTTTCACACAGTTCTCAATGTGTGGTTTCTTTTCCAGTGTCTACTCAAAATAAAGAGAATTCTGCTGACTTTGCTCCTTTTCAGGTCCTCATTTTTGTTCCTTTTCAAGTCCAACCGAAGATGTGGATTCATGAGTGAAGCAAAGACAATCTTCACATCATTTTTAAGCTTTTTTTGTTGACTGTCATTATATTTTTCAAGATGGTTTAGATATGACAATTGATATGACAAGTTGGGTAGGAACATGTGCCAGACTTATAGTCATGTACACTGCATAGCAGTTCCCCTGCTGTGAGTACGTTTTTGTTTTTAGCAATGTATTGAGAATACAGGAATCTGACAAATACACAGCTCCGGAAAAAAATTAAGAGACCGCTGCACCTTTTTCTTTTCTTTCCAAAAAAGTTGAGAAGGAAGGTTTTGAGTGAGAAACAGAAGGGTTAAAATTAAGAGACCACTGCAAATTGAATGCTTCTTTTCCTCACTCAAAACTTTCCTTTTCAACTTTTTTGGAAAGGAAAGAAAAAGGTGCAGTGGACTCTTATTTTTTTCCGGAGCTGTGTCTGCTGGTCTTAGAAGGCTTAATTTAATCCTGCAAGTGATGGAAGCCCCGGTAACTGGGCCCCGTGGGCTCTGTGAACATGACATGTTTTGAAGTTTATTTGTAGGTAATGTTACAGTTCTAAAGGATGGTTGATGAGAGTCATGAAACATGATCCCAACATCAGCACTGAAATAAAAGGCAGACAAAACATGATTAAATTTAGATACAATCACTTAGGAACGTTATACACTAAATTAAACCTTTTCAAGGAATAGCGAACTTAAGTCTGAATTAAAAAGTGGTAGACAAGATATTATACGCAGACACCTCTTTGGGGGACAGACTTTAATGCAGTGGCCCATCATGCCCCACCCACTCTATGGCTGACAGGAATGTTTGACTCCTGCTCCTCTCTGTTTAGAGTCAGTGTAGAGCAAGCATGAGGTACATAGTGAGGGATCATATGCTGTAAATAAACACTGGCTGCTGTTTATACATTTCAAATATGGATTTTAGTGCCTGTGTGATCTCAAAGGGCCTTGGGCCCAATCCAGGCAAGCAGGGCTACTCATCCTTTAGCAAAGGCCTCCAAATAAAACAGAGCTGCCTCGCCAAGTAAAACGAGCTTCAGAGGTATTTTCCACCGTCTTATGGCCAGGCAAAATACAAGGAAACCGTTTCAACCCTGAAACCTTCACCGATTGAGAAACTGTAGATCAGCAAGATTGATGAAAAGACCCAATCAACGCACTGTCAAGGCTTTTCCTAAAAATTTCCACTTCCTCTGCAGGGAATGTGAATATGGAGTCTGTAAACTAGGACCTCTATTCCCAAAAAAGTCAAGCTCCACGCATCCTGCCTGCCTTATACAGTTCATCTATTCCACATTAGCTTACGTCTGATTCTACTACCCCTCTATGCCATTCCAACGTACCTTTACTGCAGCCTGGTACAATTCTACTTCCCCTCATCACAGGACTGAGACAGACTCCTCCCAATTTTTTCCCCTGGCTTGAAGGCTGATTTAGGTGCTCACCTGTTTCCTTGGGTCATCCAGCTGCTTTTTGACTGTTGTTGAGGCCTCTGCAGCAGCAGGACCTACGGAATAGCCTCGCTGTGTCTGTTGTTTGACTGTTGTTGAGGCCTCTGCAGCAGCAGGACCCACGGAATAGCCTCGCTGTGTAAGTTGTTTGACTGTTGTTGAGGCCTCTGCAGCAGCAGGACGCACGGAATAGCCTCGCTGTGTCTGTTGTGTGACTGTTGTTGAGGCCTCTGCAGCAGCAGGACCCACGGAATAGCCTCGCTGTGTCTGTTGTTTGACTGTTGTTGAGGCCTCTGCAGCAGCAGGACCCACGGAATAGCCTCGCTGTGTCTGTTGTGTGACTGTTGTTGAGGCCTCTGCAGCAGCAGGACCCACGGAATAGCCTCGCTATGTCTGTTGTGCACATCTTCAGTGGCAGGATCCAAGGGGCCCAATGGAGGACTCAGATTGACTATCGTTTTTCAAAGGGAACTGAAGGCTCAGCTGTTTCGGGGGGAAACCAAACACCAGCTGGGCTCTCTCAAACTAGTCGGCACAGGAAAGCCATGGATTATGGCTTCCACTGCGACACCATCTACAGTAACACCCCAGTCGTCCTTGGCTGCCACTCCACTCTCAGCACTGCAACAGTTTGATGAAACCTTCAAATTGATTTGTACACTGAAAAATGTTTGAATAAGTAGTTTATATATTTTTGTTGTGTTGTTGTGATTTTTGAAGAGCTTTCTTTTTTCAGCCATGTAACTGAAAACAATGAACTTTCTGATTTTGATGGATATGTCGCCACAATACAGCAACAAAATATAAAAAATCGGTCCCCTAGTTAACTGGGAACATTTTCTATTATATTTTGCCTACCACTAAAACAACTGAAACTTGAACTTTAGCAATGATCCCTAAGTGGGTCGATATTCTGCTGTTAAAGAGAAAATTAGATTGGGTTTCATTTCAGGAAATACTTTCCAGGCTGTATTTTCATTGAGCCATGGGCTTGCTTTGCCTTGCAGGCCCACTCCATTGCCCTAGAGCACTGAATGAAAAGAGGCTTTATCTGCCACTCACTCACTCTTGTTACTATGAACGACACCTTGCCAAAAACACTTACACTTAACATTCATCAAAAATAACCATTTAATGATCTGCAATTGAAATGCACGGTAACCTTTGGTTTGACAAAATGCACGTGCTGCCCAGGATACACAAACCAAAAACCTAAATCCATAAACTTTCTCAGTGTTTTTTTAATTTACAGGCAAATTTTGTGGTCTTAACAAGCGTGCCTTTGTGATAAGAAATCGGGGGAGGAATAGAAAGCATCAACAAATATCAGATTGCAAAATATGTTATATAACTCGGTGTCACAGGACCAATTAAAAGACTCCCAATCCACCTTCACATTAATCGCTCTGTTGTCTGTTTGGATTTCACTTCTTTGGCACAAGGTTTCCCAGTGAATCAAGTGGTTGGCAGGTAGCACACCCTACTGACTTGGATAATGGTGTAACTCTAACACCCGATTACATTCATACTGTGTTCTGACTTGCCCCTTTAACAGCCTGCAGTCAGAAGCTGCTAGACTGGGCACCGCACATGTCTGTACAGAACCAATGCTTTTGTGCATATATCAGAGTGCCAGGCAGTGTTTTATTATAGGTGCCATCCAGAAGTTTGGCCACAGGTGGTGCGGGTTCACAGGGGCATGGTTATGGCAGGGAAACCAACCTCATATTACAAAGAAGTAAAACAGCAGGCCTTGTAAACATTTGCATGACAACGCATTATTTTTTACCTGTCATTTAAGCCACTGTTAAGCGTTCACTCAAAGTATTTACATTTGTGGATTGCAATACTCAAATTTGGTTTTTATATCAAATTTCACTGAATTGTTTAAATATATTTTTGTTATAGTGCAAATATTTCTGCAAAATAATTTGAAAATACTGTCCAACAAATTGGGGGTCAAAAGGGAAGTGGAATTTCACCACCGCTCACCAACTTATTGTACTAATTACTAATGTAGCAATGATACACTGGTGTAATGTATATACAATGATACACTGGTGTAATGTTTATACAATGATACACTGGTTTAATGTATATACAATGATACACCGGTTTAATGTATATACAATGATACGCCGGTGTAATGTATATACAATGATACACCGGTTTAATGTATATAGAATGATACGCCGGTGTAATGTACATACAATGATACGCCGGTGTAATGTACATACAATGATACGCCGGTGTAATGTACATACAATGATACGCCGGTGTAATGTATATACAATGATACGCCGGTGTAATGTACATACAATGATACGCCGGTGTAATGTACATACAATGATACGCCGGTGTAATGTATATACAATGATACGCCGGT
>JACXGI010003780.1:0-14649 GCA_016801175.1 Esox masquinongy
CCCCCCCCCCCCCCCCCCCGCTGGCTTTCAGTGGATACTGGACCATCACTGCCATAACAATGTATTTTTGGCGGTGTTATGGCCCCTTTCAACAGCAAATGTTCTTGAGTGACAGCTCGAAAGTGGAGAAAATGGTACTAAGATTGTATTTCATGATTTTGCAGGAGAAACAGCAAATCTTTGACTGAGAGTAACTAGGTTTTCTATCCAGGTACATGTTGGATAAAAATGTCATGTTAGGCCCGATAGAAACAGCACATTTGTTGGTAAACATTCCAAGTGTCAAGGTGTGTCTTTTTGGTGTGTCTGTAAAATGCATTAGGTGAAATATTTTGGAATTGCCTCTTGGAATGTGCAAGTATTAAGATAATAACCGTGAAATGG
The DNA here is from genome assembly GCA_016801175.1 of Esox masquinongy. Taxonomy (NCBI): domain Eukaryota; kingdom Metazoa; phylum Chordata; class Actinopteri; order Esociformes; family Esocidae; genus Esox; species Esox masquinongy. The sequence goes on from JACXGI010003780.1 coordinate 385, forward strand.
AAGTAAAGTTGGAGTCACATAATATCTTCTGGGGTCCTCACACGACAACTCAGAATATCAAGGGGTTTAAAAGGCCACAGAGGAAATAACTAAGTATTAACCAATCACAGGCTGGTATTGTTGTCACTAAACCACAGAACTACACATTGATGAGCTTCCGATGTTAAATTTACATTCTTACTTTGGTGAAATAATAATTGATTCTTAAAAAATAAAAAAAATGAGATTTAATACATCATAATAGCATTGTGTAGACTTGGCTTCCATCACTGTATCTGTGAGCTTTCGAGACCAGAGTGTATGAGCCAAGACTGGAGTGGGAATCATAGCTATTGAGCGAAATTGTACTTTTTCCTGTCATCAGGGACTGCTTTTCATAAGTCAGTTTGGTGGAAACACACCAATGCTGAGGAAATGCTCATGTTGTAATTTTAGCAGATTTGAGAGTGCTCGCGTAGAAATCTGTCAATTATTTTGTGACAGATTTTGACTTAGATTCAACTGGCTCCAAACGTTTTCCCTAGTTTGCTGCAGTGGCAATTACGGTAGTATGTTTTTGTGTGTGTGTGTGTGTGTTTGTGTGTGTGTGTGTGTGTGTGTGTGTGTGCGCGCACCGTAAGTGTGCATGCTGGTCAATGAGAGTGTCACTCTTAAATCCCTTCTTCCACTGTCTTTTCTCTCGCTCTCTTTTCCTCTGTCCCTTTCTCTCTTTCCTTCCATCTCTTTCTCATTCTTTCTCCCTCACTTTCTCTTTCGTCCTCTCTGTCTCCTCTCTCCCTTCATTTACCTTTATTTTTTACAAAGAAATCAACTGAGACTCAGGTCTCTTTTGCAGCTGAGCCCTGTGTTACAACAATAAAAACACATACAAAATGGAAATAAAACAGACATTAAGAAAAACAATCACAACTAACAATAAAAAGATAATTTATAAGCAGTTTGAAATGTCTTATAGGCACTAAAATATTTAACTTAAGATCACTGTGAATGGCATCCCTTGAGTGTGGGGCAAAATATACAAAAGCAGTTATACCGAGTTCTGAACAGGCCTGCGATATCTCCAGCACTATCCAGTCTTGAGAGCTCGTTGGGTATCTCCTGTTCTTCCAACTAATTTTATTAGTTAGATATTCAGGAGGTTTTTGCATGACTGCCTTATATAAAATCATCAACCAGTGTCTGGCCCTTCTAGATGTCAGTGACTCCCAGCCAACTGAAGCATATAACAGACAGCAATGTGTGCGAAAATTTGCACCAGTGATAAAACACGAGGCCAAATGACAGACTGCATTCAGAGATTTGAGTACAGAAGCTGAGGCATGCATAGAATATCGCCATAATCTAGTAGCGACATGAAAGTTGCTTGCACAATATATTTTCTATCCTAACGTGATAGACATGATTTATTTCCATAAAAGAAACCAATTTTAATCTTTAGATTTTTCCCCAACTCACTAACATGTTTTTTAAAAGAAAAAATTTAATCTAACCAAATACCCAGGATATTTGTAAGAAGCAACATTACAATAGTAATTTTAGGGTCATTCTAAGCTAGGTTCTGTGACCTAGACAATAGCATATACTCTGTTTTATGTGCATTTAATACCAACCTCCGTTCCATTAGTGACTTTTGAAACAGTTGGAAATCAGACAGCAGGTGTACAACAGCTTGTTTAACAGAGGGAGCCACAGTGTACAGTACCGTGTCATCAGCATAAACATGAAATGCACAATTTCTTAAAGAGTTACAGACTTCATTAATATATATAGTAAATGATATAGGACCACAAACTGAACCCAGTGGAACTCCTCTGTGGACTACAAGAAATGTAGATTTAATTCCATCAGCTGCAGCAGCCTGTGTCCTGTCATTACGGTAATTTTGAAACCGGAGGCAAGTGTCCTTGGCCAGGCCCAATGAAGACGGCTTTTTCAATAAGACTGAGTGATCTACTGTATCGAACGACAGGTCAACAACCAGAGCAACAGAGCTTAATTTCACATCTAAGGCTTTGACAATATCATTTACAACTGCTGTAGTTGCTGTAAAAGTAGTCTTCTATCACTAGATTGAATTCTGTTCAAAATGCAATTTTCTGATGAAAAAGAATGTTACTGTTTATTTACCAGTGCCTCCAGATTTTTAGCAAGGGATGACAAGATTGAGATACGATAGTAATCAAGGATACTAGTGTCCCCATCCTTATGCAATGGGAGCACATGAGCGGTTTTCTAGACTTTAGAGATAACGCCCAAAATTAATGTTGGGTTAAATATATTCATTAGAGCTCAATAGGTAATTGGAGCAGCACTAACCAATAAGGCTGGATCCAGCATATCAGCCCATGTGGTTTTCTTAGTGTCTATAACTAGCAATGAATCAAGGACCATTTTTTCATTGAACCGACTTAGCAAAAACCCTTGATTGTTAAAATTAGAGTTTTCCTGCATAATTATTCAATTTTCATGTATTCCTCTATCATTTATTCCTCTGTCATTTGGGTTTGTCATAGTTTATTTTCCAAAAGATCACCTGCTGCAGTAAATTGGCAATTTATTTTGATCAGTAACAGGTAGAAAGTCCAACACAATCTGTTGTGGCAGTGTGGTGGAGGCACTGTTCTTCAGGATTATTAATGTTTTTCAGAATTTTGAAGGACATCCATCACAGGTAGATATCACATCACAGGCATATTTACTTAGTAGTCTGCTTTTGCTTTTATAATACGTTTAATTCATAGGTTTCTCAATGTCTAAAAAGTCAGCTGGTCTGCGCTAGAAGTTGTTTTTCTAGCATTTGCTCATGCCACATATGCTCTTCCACTCTCTCTTTCCCTCTGTCTCCCCTCACTTCTTCTCTGTTTCCTTCCTTCTGTCTCTTTGTCTCCCTCCCTCCTTCTCTCTTCATCCTCCCCTCTCCCTATTTTTCTCTTTCTCACTACCTCCTTCACACTCCCCGCCTTCTGTCTCGTCCATGTGCCTTCCTTCTCATTCTGACAAGGCCCCACATCCAGCCCAGGTCAGCACATGATGAATAATGTATGCTGTAGCATGACGTTTTGTGGAGCTAGTCTGTCAGGGCGTGTTTAGTGCTGCTCTCCATAAGGAATGGACTTCAGAGCCAGACAGTACAGTGCTAATATCTTACTTGGGTTTCTGGTCTTCCCACTCTGAGCAAAACATCACCCCAGCAGTCACAATCCCTTACAGGTGCATTTCCCCCTTGGGAGCCCTTAGGTGGTTTGTATTGTGTGTGAGAGTTTTCTAGGTCAGTAAGATTTTTTTCACACATAATTGGTCAGAAGGAGCAGCGGTGGTATGGGATTTGGGTGCTAAACAACACACTATATTGTATCAGAACGTGTATTGACGAGAAATGAAAAATGTATATAGTCATAACTTTAACTAGTTAATTAATATTGAGGAGAGACCACTGAATTTTTAGCTAGCTTACGTTCACATTGCTAGCTATTCCGTACTACTCGCTAACATCATCATTGATGATGAAGTTGCTTTCTACTAAATATTACCTTGCTTTAGTAATGTAATTGTATTTCCAATGTCCTTCAGTGTAATTTAGACAAAACTAATTAGCCGCTAGTTTAACTTCTGTTCATCTATGTTACTGCTGCATATATGGAATGTGTGTGACCATGGCAATGCAGCGACCAAGTGAAAGCCACGGCCCTTGTGAAGCAAGGGAAACAACTACTTCAGGGTCACTGAGCGAGTGACGTAACCAATTGAAATGCTAGCTATTTCACACTTGTCACATATTCTTAACCCATACTCTGCACTTTCTATGAATCTTTTGTCTCTGCCTCTTCTTTTCCTCTTAAATAAACGAAAGTCCTGGAGCTGATAAAGCAAGTAACGTCTGTAGATTGACATCCGTATCTCCTTTAGAGCATTTAATTGTCTTGTCCAGATGGTTAAAATTTCGTGTGTGATCTAGTCCAAGTGTGTCTTGTTTGTTTTTTTTGCAACAGATCTGTGCTCTCAGTGTCTGAATGCTGACCGTGATCATATATGCCAGAGCCTTTATTTGTGTCTGGTCACTTTAGACCTTTACAACAGGGCTATGGAAGAAAGCTGGAAAATGACCACATGAATCATAGTATTTACATGCATGTAATATTTGATTCATGTAATCTGATTAACGATCTTGATTCAAGTCCATGAGTGCAAATGTTCAGATGAGCTTGGTATAATAGCAGTGCTTTATTTAATTGATCTGTTTTGGTCTGTAGATGCCTGCAGGCTTTTTTGTTAAAATGTAGTTATTGGCCTTGATACCAGCCTCCTAGATCTGTCTTAGTAGCCTGGTTATCAGCCTCTTTAACATTCCACCACTTGCCATTTACATGACATGGAATACAGGGAGTGAAATGTAAACTACCTAGGCTAATACCCAGGCTATTAAAACAGGTCAAGGATGGAGCTACATCCAGACAATGTTGATTTTATCGCATAAGAATGGGACACTAGCCACAAAATGTAAGTCAGTTTAGATGACATAACTACAATGGATAAACGTCTATATTTTGACATATTGTAATGAGACCCTATTGCAGTCTGTTTTCTCCCTCATTGAATTGAGTTTCGAGGGACTGTGAGGAAAGCAATTCTCTGCAGCTAGTTTGAAGCTGAAGCTAGAGAACATGTTAAATTGTGTGAGGTAGACTGGGGAGCGAGGAAGCTTGTTATTTTTGTATTCTCTTTCTTTTTAGCCCCCCCCCCACCACCCCCCAGAGACGCAGTGAATTTACTGCGAGAGCGTGGTACGCTATCTCAAAGGACACACGCAGAGTCAAATGATTCGCCTTTCCCTCTGAACTATTTCTAGTTTCATTAGGAAAAAAATGAAAAACTCTGTATAGCTTAAGGCTTGGCAGAGATAGGTGTTGACTGCTGCTGCTGTTGTTTTCTTACTGTAAGGCGGTGTTCAAGGATTTCTGTGTCTGTTAACCTCAGATGAATTACGTGAACTGTAAACTGTCGGTAGTGCCCCGTTAGGCCGCGGAATGGGGTGCCTTCTCGGCATATTTAGCCTGTGTTTAAACATTTATGCGGCTGGCTTGCGCGCACACACACACACACACACACACACACACACAGGCACTGACTGCAGCATGACTTCACATCCCTAATGTATTTATTTATTTTTAATATTTGGTCATTTAGCAGACATTCTTATCCAAAGTGACTTACAGGAGCAATTAGGGTTAAAATGTCTTTCTCTGGTACGGAAACACATAACTGTCACCTTCCAGACTCTGGGATTTGATCTAGCTCTGGGATTTGATCTAGCTCTGGGATTTGATTGAGATTTACTGCACACTGATGTCCTTCCTTTGTCATTTAGTCATTCCAAAGGCACTCTACCCAAACTTACTGTCAAGCAACTAAATTCTTAAATTCAGTGCATTTACACGGAATGGCCAGTATATTAGTTACACTGCGCCATTCATGAAAATGTAATCACCCCTAAAGGCAGTGAGTCACATGGCTGTGGCTCGCTATATAAAACAGGCAGATAGGCATTAAAGGGAAAATCCACGGATAGACACTATTTTGAGTGTTTTCGGGTCTCCCTAGATAATGATGAGTAGTTGTGTTTCAGACAATTGTGCACCACAGTAGTATTTCTGACGTCATCGGTTGATCTAAGAATGAGTGGTGTTATGTAACAATTATTGTGGCCTTTGGGTTTCGCAGATTGCTGGATTCCACTTGTAGTGGGTAGATGTGCTTGTTCTTGTTCAATAGCGCCTCTCTTCACACGCATCGGTGTCTGGCGTTTCCCGAATGTGGCGTGACAATCAAAACAGTCCAGTAAGTGGGTAAAAAAGGATAATTGATGAGCAAGTTTGAAGAGAATGTCAATAATTGTGGAAGCTAAAAGACAGGACACAATTAGGCATATAACAGTGTGGCACAGAAATCATGTGCATAACAACATTTCAGAACACAAATTAATAGTCCTTTTCAATAACATGATTTATTGCATTCAGACGGATATAGCAGGTTCCACTCCTATCAGCTGAAAATAACAAGAAACCCGAGTGACCCTCGTCTGGAACCCTGATTTAGTTTACTTGAGTAGTGTCCTTAGATCTCAAACCAGTAGAACATATTTGGGGTGAGCTGGAATAGGCTGTTTTGCAGCAACTGAAATGATGCTCGTGGGACAACCGCTTAACTCAGTGCTAGTAAGGACACCTTACTCAGTGAAGTAATATAGTTAGTGCTAGATGCTTTGGGGGATGCGGCACAAGTTATTTTAGATACCCTTTGGAAATATGGGATTTAATAGGTTTTCTGAAGGTAGGTGCGAGGTCTGCTGTCCTAGCTTCAAAAGAAACAGGCTCCTGCAACAGTCGTTCCGTTTCTATGTTCTGTGTGTTTTCCTGCTAGTTTGCCTGTTTCTATGTTTCAACGTTTATTTGTCAAATGCACCGAACAACACAGCGTCATCCTGCACAGTGAAATTCTTGTGACATGGCCCCCGACCACTACGTAGTGAGAGTTAAAGAGAAGAATATTAAGCAAAAATATAGCCAGACAAAAAAAAATTATAATAAAATGTATAATAATATATACATGACATTGTACACTAGCAGCAATTTAAAGAAAATAGTACTGTAAACTAGCAGAAATCTTGGTAGTATTATTGAACATTTAGATATGGCAGGTATGACAGTAATATACATAACAGTGTGACCTAGCAGCAGTTGATAGAGTTATTGAATGTTATAGATACATATGAGTTTAATAAGCTTATGAATGTTGGCATAGCACACTACAACTATGTAGTGAGAATTTAAGGGGAAAAGATTATACACATCATAAATATAACAAAAAGAGGAAGCAACATTATACATAACACTGTACATAGCAGCAGTTTAAAAAGAGTACTCTAAAGTTTAGTCTGTTCAGTTTAGTCTTGTTAGTGTGATCGCTTTCACCTGTGTCTTGTTTGCCCCCTCGTTATGTACTTATTGAAGTTCTTCCTGCCCTAGTGTTTCTTGTTGGTCATTGTTTTCAAGTCGACAGCTGTATTTTTCGTGAGTCCTTCTGTTAAATTACCTGTGCTATTGAAAACCTCTGCGCCTGTGTCCTGCCTCCGTGCTGCATCGTGACAGCTCCACCGTGGGGGTGCCAGGATAAAGGAGACATCTGACTGGGCTAAGGAGGGGCTGCCCTCCCGGAGGACTGAGACAGACAGGAGACCGGAGGTGGCGGAAGGGAGAGCTTGGGTAGTCATACCGGGTTTCAGCATTTCCGAGAGGCACGGAGGGCAAGTTCATATTGCTGTTAAGTTGGTAAGAAACCACGGTTTTGTAGAGAATGCGAGTGGAGTGATCGGGTTGAGAGAGTTGACACTGGAGAGCCTGAGAAGCGCTGCTACCTGTGTGAGGCAAATGTTACAGAGCATGAACCTGCAGGAGCGAGTCACAGCCTTGATGTTTGCGGAGGACGACAGGATGTTGTCTAGGGTCAAGGTTTCCTGCACTGTGGGAGGGAGACACCATGGAATTGTCAGCCGTGGTGGCGGTTTCTTGGAGCGGACAGGCTTTCGCCCGGAGGAGTTGGTCATTTTTTTTTTACCACAACCATGGCTTTTCCTGTCGACTGTTACTGTGGCAACCAACAGTATTTTAAGGTTGAACAGTATGTACAACATATCGTATAAAATACTATCAATTCAATCTGAAAGTATGCACATGTGTTTTGAAATTAAAGTGATCAAGGAGCATTGACTGAATGACTAAAAAGTGGTAGAGGTTGAGGTTCAAAGGTTACAGATGGCAAATTTGAAAGATGGTGGAGGGTGAGGTTGAAAGGTGGTGGAGGGTGAGGTTGAAAGGTTGTTGGACCTTTGACTAGGGTTATTAGGGTTAGGGGTAAACTCTAAACACAGGGAATGTGTATATAGAACCAACAGCTTAACACACACTTGAAGGGTCACACAATCTGCAAACACGACACACTATTTAGGAGACGTTCATCTGTTGCGTCTCCGTTGCGTGTCACTTGTCTTTAATTTGGACAGGGCCAACCAGCAAGAACATAGCCCCGCCTACTTTGCCAAGATTAGGCCCCGTCTATCAAAGGGACCTTAACAGACTGCTTATCTTATCTCCTTAGTGACGGCAGATTGTGTAAGCCAGACTCCCACCCCACGTAATAGGTTCAGGGGCAGTGAATCCCAGTGAAGAGCGGGGAGACTGCCAGGCAGAAGCAGCAAGGATGGTTCATAAGGTCCAGTGCCTTACTGTTCACCTTTAAACCCCTGGGCCTCAGCCCTAGGTCAGACTAAAGTTAATCACAGGACCAACTGAACAGAGGCTCCAGTAATTAAATCATTCATTAAAGGTATCCTAGGAACGTGTTGATATTAACAACGGGTTCACTCAGAGAGATGAAGAGAGGAGGTTCGCGTAATGCTATGTAGGTCATCCAGGTTAACTTAAAAACTGGAAATCAGCCCCCTTAATGCTCAAACAAACAACAGAGGGGGGAAAACAATGGAAGTTTTCCTGTGATATGGTGATCAACAGCCAGATGCTTTGATGGCAGGTAGCCCTACTGGGAGACAGGCTTTCCAACGGCAGGGCTTAGCGGGAGGAATGGAGGTGGAGGAGGTTTTTATGTAACACAGAAAGTATGAGAACATGGACAAGTTGGTCGTAAATACATCCAGTAGCACTCTATATTAACCACTAACAAAAAAACCCATAAAGAATTAGTGGACCATTTTTTTATCGTTACTTCATTTGAAATGTGTTAAACCATTTACATATTATTAATTAAAGACGCATTCTGTGATTTTTGGCCACTTTTTGTTATAAGCTTTTGAAGAAAAACGTGTCACCCAGAAATTGTGTATTACATCATACATATGCGGATATGTGTCAAATCTCATCAAAATCACTCATCAAATTTGGAATTTCAGAATTGAAGTAAGATAGTCCTGCGTATTATTCACATATAGATTATATCACACATCCCTCCTGAATCGGGAGGTTCGCATTTTTTGCAAGTCCTGGAATGCACAGAATATTTTTGTTTTAAATGTGTTTTCTATATATCTTTTATATTTGGACAGGATCCAGTGTGTGTTCATTTTTTGTTGTAGAAAATAAAAATTAAAACCAAAGTGCAGATGTTACCATTTGCCAGTAGTGGTCAAGAGTTTTGGGCTATTAAAGAAAGGTTTCCTGGGTTTAATCCTCGGCTGACAGAGATTAGAACCAGGAAAGACAGTAAACCCTAATTGCTCCCAGGTCTTTACTGTAAATAAGATTTTCTTTATATATTTACCTGGTAAATTTATCTGCACTACTAAGCACATTCCTAAAAGAAAAATTAAATGACTTTTCTTAAAGGGCAGATGCATTCCCAGAAACACAAATCTTTGATCTCTGGTTATTTTTGGTTAAAATATCTATGCCCTAAAATAGATGTATTCATCTAGCGCATTTACATTTTCAAATGCATGTATTTTTTTCTCTAAATGTATATCACCAATGAAACGTAAGACGCATGAATCAAAATCTATTTTTATTTTCTCGTTGTTTTCCACAGAAAATTAGCACCCAGCCATCTCTGAAAATGCTCTTGGATTCTGGACCTGGAATCTACTGTTGGTAACAGGAATTCAGCTCACCTGAACCTGACACAGCTGTGAGACAGGAGCTCATACTGCTCTGTCAAGCATAGAGACTGAGCCAGTGAACCTATGTCAGCTGTTCCCTACTACCAGAGGCTATGTAAAAGAGTTTGTCCAATGTGGTTTCTGGTCCAAGGAATTCAGTCTTTACAAAGTATTATTCTGATATACTGGAATACTGAAATATTATGAATATGTCCAGTGATTCATGCAATTTGTTGACTCCACAAGAACACTGATCGGATTGAGAGACATTGTGCTGAATGCAAATCAAGAACATATCTGTTATTTCGTGACCACGTTTTTATTTTATTTAATCAATTTCTTTCCTAATGAGGCTACACATTGACAGTAATACATCATACTGCATATACATACATACATACATACATACATACGCACATTTCTACATACATATGCATCTACATGTCTACAAATATACTTCACATACAGACAGTACATAGACCCACATTTATATATAATATACCAATATTTCTTCAGGAAATTATGTACCCTCCCAATCACTCACATACAGCTCTGGAAAAAATTAAGAGACCACTGCACCTTTTACTTTCCTTTCCAAAAATGTTGAAAAGGAAGGTTTTGAGTGAGGAACAGAAGCGTTCAATTTGCGGTGGTCTCTTAATTTGAACCCTTCTGTTCCTCACTCAAAACCTTCCTTTTCGACTTTTTTGGAAAGGAAAGAAAAAGGTGCAGTGGTCTCTTAATTTTTTCCGGAGCTGTATTTCCACATATACGTAAATATACATACACACCTATGCATACATATGTACACATACACAGATTGCTAACATGTATGTATGTTAAAGAAATATAGTTATAGACCTGTCTGTTATTTTGCTTCTCTTCTCTGTTTTGCTTGTTTTACAGTGGGTCATTTCACTGGGACTTGTGTGAGGCTTTCATATTGTTACTTCGGCGATGATAGGCATTAATACAGTGGCCATTTTAAAAGCTGGCAAAACTGCCTCAATTCATGACATTGACTGCTACTTTATGTCTTATTGGTCTTCAGTGCAACCAGATGCAGAAATTGCGAGAGCAGGTGCAAGGTTGTGGGTTTCAGTGTTCCTGCATCGGTTATGACAACAAGCTATTTCATATTTACTAAGATATTTGTTAAGAAAATATGTGTAAGATGTATTTTTGGCAGGGAAATAGTTACAAGTGGTGTTTGTTAAATGGTGTCTGTTTTGTTTTCTACTCAGTGTGAATGCGATGGGGGGCGGGCGGTGGGAGGGCAGACAGTGTAACCTACATGTTAATTAATGCCTCTGCCAAGGTCTTCGACGTGGCGAGGCGGCAGCCATCTTGAGGAGGCCCCAGGCCAAACCATACAGATGCAGGGTTCTCACTACGTCTCCGCGTGGGATCCTCATCTGTCTCCAGCTCTTCAATAATTCAGCTGTAAGAGGAGATGTCAGCTCTGGTATAATTACCGTGTGTACGGTGACAGGGTCCTCAACCAAGGACAAAACGGGGACGAGGCAAGCGGAGCTGCAGGCCCAGAAATCACACGCCATCCCTTCATGACACGCAGCCTTGGGGCTGACGCTGGACTTAGGGGTGGGTGTCGAGTGTCATTGCATTGGGGATACTTGTAAGCTCGGAGTCAAATGAAGAAGAAAAAAAACTCTGTTTTTATTTTTATTGAAAGAAGATGGCGGCTGATGTTCCATGGTTAAAGGCCTACTGTCACCGCTGACATTCAACCCACATTATGGTGTCCTGTGATTTATGGGGTTGACATTCTCACTACATTATCACAGTCTATTGCGGCAGTATTATAACCAACTTGGCAGTAATTCTGCCTACAAAGGAATGCCAATAATTGACTTAATTATCAGCAAGAAAATCAATACTTCACCCTATTGTTGCTTCATTCATTAGCTAGCTTACGATCTAAACGACATGGCGATGGAAATAGCTTTGCATATCTGCTTATGTTGCTAAATTGAATGGAGAGCATTAAATCAATATACAGTAGATCCTATGAAGTAATGTGTCAGTAACATACAAAGGCAAAATCTGACAGGAAGTGCTTATCATTTCTGGCCAAAGGTAATTTACAAACCTTTACACCCAACCACAAAAATTCAATTCTTGTGTTTGTGTTTTACTTTTGGAGCAGAAGCATTGGATTCACATTAACTAAAGGCTTTTAAGACAACCAGTCCTTACACATCATGGCCTTGGTGTGAAGAAGCTTGCCATAAACATGGAGTCATGAAGTGCAACATGACAGACCATGACCTGTTGTACCGTAGAGTAATGTTGCATTTGGCCTACTGGCCTACTGGCAACGCGAATCGGCTCAGCGCTGCCGGGGGCGGATAGGATAATGTCAGACAGGGTTGCCTGGCCTTGTCTTATTGCACTCTAGTGATGCCCTTGTAGCAGGTTGGGCATCTTGCAAGCTCAATCGTGGTTGTTGGCTTAGGAATGCAGTGTCCTTCGGCATGCACTGTATCTGATTGTATGAGATTGTCTTGATCAACGACTCTCCCTAACCTTGAGTTGAGTTCTTGCAATGAGGGAAGGGCATGATAGCAAATTGGACATTATGAAGTAGTGAGAGGAGAAAAAAGAGTTGAATCAAAAAAAGTGTTTCCCTTTGTTGTCCTACTTTTCTTTCTTGTTCATCACCGGTGTCCTTCAAACTGAGATACATAAAAGCGTTAATGTGTCAAAGAGATGTTGTAACACAGTTCCTGTAATCTTAATCATAATGAAATGTATTGAGTTCAATCAAAAGCTACTGTTTTCCTGCTACCCTACGTTCCACACCTGAAGGCAGAGACATCAGATGCCACTGAGGAAAAAAAGGGGCAAGTGTTACGTTTGATACCAGCAGAGAAACAGTGAAAGTCTGTTTGTTGCTAATTAGGTTCTGTTCGCTTACCCAAGATTGTAATTATAATTGGGTACTTTAGATTTTCAGATTAAATACTGAGACGCCTTCATCTTTCAAGCTTCCTTTCAAATACACCTTATCTGCAAGAAGATGAGCCACTAACTAGTTTTGCATCATTTACTACCCATATAAATAGTAAGTAATGCATTACTGTTGCAGTATAATGTATGTTATGTCATTTGGCAAATTCAACTGCACATTTTCATCCACACTGTATACTAAGCTGTGCTTTAAACAAAAGTAGAAAGCACTAGGGCCTTTTCTGAATTAGATAACCTCTTGCATCCTCTCTCCTCTGACTTGTTGCCTTCTTTTAAAAGAGAAGCCAGGATTTGCCAGACCGGTAAGTCCAAAGGCGTGCTCCAAGTATTCAGGTTCTCCAAAGATTCAAAAGGAGATCGAAATGGATAATTTAGATTGTAAAGGATACCCCAGCATAAAACTTTGACTGACCCCAGTCCCTCGGATAGACACTTTTGCAGTGTTAAAACAAGGGACTGAGATGGGGTGGGGTTCTGAGTACAGGTTGGCGTAATAGCCAGAAGGCGAGAAGAAGACATGAATGAAACCTTTTATCAGTTGGGGTAGCTATCTCCTCCATCCTCCCCCCTCTGTCCTCTCTGGTCTCCTTTTGAAAAAGATCAAAGGTAATCAAGGTAATTAAGATAAGGTGAGAACAGTCTTCCACTAGCCAGGTCATCTGCTAATGGATGAGAATGCAATAGCTATTCCCTTAGATATTCCTGGTAGTGTTCATTTACAATTAATAACTGAGGTCTATGAAGAGATACACTAGAGACACAGAAATCTATAGACAATAGGCCGCCTGCCAATTAGTTGCAGGCCATTTATTGCGAAACAAGACTCACAAGTCTTTTAAAGTTTCCCACAACTAAAATGCACTCTAAATGAATCATTAAAGTTGAAATAGGCTTAACCCATAATAAATTACTTAAGGCATAATTATTTCAAAAGCATAGGCACTATCTCTCATCTTTACTAGTCAAATGCAGTTGTAAATTCATACACCTTGACCGCGGATGTGCACCTAAATCACAACCAACAGGTTCATATGTCTGTTCAGCTGTCTGCCTAGATCCAAACCATCCCATGTTCAATGTCAGGTAAAAGCTGTCTTAGGCGCTTCCAGGTGGGATTGTATAGTAAAGCACCAAGACGACCATTAGACTTGAGGCTTGACTGTGATACCAGCTGACAAATGGCTGGGAATGCAGATGGGCAATGCAAATTGGCCAGCATAGCCCATGGAGGAGGAGGCATCATAGGCACGCCTTTTCCTGGTCTCATCGAGCTCACCTAAGGTGGCTCAGGCCTCTGCGAAGCCATCTAAGATTGTCAGGTGGGTGCTGAGTGTCTCTAAAATACGTGGACTCAGGTGACTTCCTGGTTTGAAGAGAAGTCTGGAAATGGCAGAATGTCTTGCCACGGTATTCCACTCTCCCGAATCCGTCAGGAGTAAGTGCAATGAGATAGGGCCTTGGTTCTATGAACTTTGTCTGTGGTAAAGCTGTCTCTAAAAAATATGTGGCTAGCGAGCTGACAGGCTTATGTGGATGTAAGCAGGAGCAAACAATTACCACGATTACAGCCTGCTAGCCCGGTTAGTCTTAGCGTGTCTTGTCACCTCAGGTAA
>JACXGI010003780.1:22396-34423 GCA_016801175.1 Esox masquinongy
CCTCTCCCCCCTCTCACCCCCCTCCCATATTTGAAGGCTGTGATTCCTTTTCTGGGCAGTATAAGCATTGTTATGTAGAGACGTAAGGCCTGTCTGACTAACCGACCTGCAGACCATGGCAGTGTGCCGTCAGGCTGCCTGGTGCACAGGACCACAATGCATTGCAGCTAGTTCTACCTCTGTGCTAATGCATCCTCTAGACCTGATGCCAGAAATGGTGATAAAGATTGAGGTATTAGAATCCCATGTTAAATAACCCCGCCAGTGAAAACATGTTTTAAGTTAGCCAGTTTTATTTCTCTTTTTTATTTTTCAAAAACCCGTGTTTTTTTTCTCTCTCTCTAAGTCACCCGTTCAACCATGACGTCTGCTATGTATTATACATTTTCTCCCCTTTCCCAGTTTATTTGAATCGCTGGGTTTTAACCATTCTTCGAAGGACCCCTCCGTCCGGCTTCCGGCTCAACAAATCCTGCTGAAATGAAAGCTGCTTGGGCCTGTTTTTCGAGCAAGCACAGAAAAGGGCGCGCGTATCAAGACATCTGAAATAATACATTAGAACTCTATAATTTTGTCACTATCAAAATCCCACCACTCCGTAATCTGGCTGCAAAAAAAATTAAATAGCTAAACAAACCAATAAACTGTTTCAGAGACCATTCTTATAGTTTGCCTCGATTCAAAGAGCTGTAGACCCATGTTGCTGAAAGGTAGAATAGTTGTGAGCTATTGCCTGAAGTTGAGTTAAAAAAAGAAATGGTGTTCACTGCTGTTCCCTGTCTGTCTGCCTAATGAAAGAACCAAGCTGTGCGATTGGTCTGATTCTATGTCATTCTAAGTCACCCTCCGGAGAGGGAGGGTGTTTAAGTGGACCAACCCAGTATGACCCTGACATTCCCCGTGACGTCCCAGCCCCTCCCCTCTGAGAGTATTAGATGGTTTAAACCAAATTTAGACATAGTAGGGACGTCGAAGAACACTCCTGCCAAAGGTTGCTATGGAAGCGCTAGTCTAGGTTGCCGGGTAAAGTTGGGGTTAGTAGCAACTTTAAACTCTCTGCATGATAAAAATGGTGAGAAATAGTTGTCGTTGTTAAATTGGGAGTTCACTGTCATCCTAAATTAAAATACATAATTATTTTAAAACGTATCGTATCATTGATTTTACACCAATTTCCCCAGTTTGAACTGTTTACATTACTACAATTTACAAGCTTGTTTAAATAAATTACATATTCTTGAGACTGGTGAGGATAATGTAAAAGTTTAATGATCATCAGTACACTAAATTGGGGTATTTTATTTAAGTCGCTAGACACAAGCCAATTAACTGTCAATCTGGTTAAAAAAATGTTCTGAAATAAAAAATATTTTAATTGTGTTAGTATAAAGTGTTTGTCATGCCTATTCCTAGCTCACCTCTACTACAGTGCAATAGCCTCTACTGCAGTATAAAAGCCTCAATAGATAGTCATTTTTGGTACGTTATACACTTTTTAGGGACTTCATATCAAATCTGATCCCAGCTCCCTATCATTTTTACACTTGTTTATGTTAGCTGGTGTGGTTCTGGACTTGGTCGTGGCTTGAGGGCCTTCTAAAGTGGATTGACAGAGCCTGACACCAAAATGGCCCACCAAGTCACAGCCATGTTTAAAACATTCCATTATGATTCTTGATGAACACATCTCATGCTTCCCCATTACAAGGTTCTTGGGATTACTCAAATCTAATTCAGAAAATGAAAGTCATTTGCCAAAGGAAACATTAAATACATGAACATCCGTGGCATCCCAAGAGCAGTGCATGCAGATCTACAATTGTAACCAAGTTTTGGCACCCGTGCATTTCCTTCAGATAACTTGGATCGTCCCTAAAAATAAATGAAAAAGAACTGCGAGCAAACTCTTCCTATAGCCATGAATATGCTTCCTATGTCTTTGTACTTGCAGTTTGGCACACTGCTTGTGCAAACTGCTCCAGTTCTCCCTGATTTGAAGCTCTCTTTTTACCAAAAAGCTCTGATTTGGTCTCCTCTGTCCACAGGAGATCCCAGAAGGATTGTGGTATGTTCAAGTGTGTTTTGGCAAATTGCTTTCAGGCTCTTATGTCTCTTTCAGCAGTGGGTCTCCTAATAAACAACCCTCTTTCACTACGTTGGTGACAGATTAAAACTATTTTACCTCGTGTCTGAAGCTCAAATCTGTTCCAGTTGATCGAAGTACTTTCTCCACCCAACAAACAAACCTTTGCTCCGATCTTCCATCAAGTTTTCTCTTGCGGCCACACCCAGAGAGATGTAGTCATAGCCTTGAGATTGTATATGCTTAGCTACAGTCTTGTGTCTGACCTCCTCAGACTGTTCTTTGGTTATCTTTTATCCGTGCTCATTGCGGCATACAAAGTGACACGAAACAGGAGTCCTTTTCTCTATTCAGACAAAGTGTAGTTTCTGTATTGCGACGTACCACAGTTGAGTTCAATTCCAGAGTCGAGGAGAATCAAATTATTTCTAACTGCTTCTAGATAGTGCCAGAAACATTATTCAGGCAATTTTAGGATTTGCTTGTGTAATGAGCTAATTATTAGTAAATTATTCAGATTCTTTGGTTTTGTTGCACTGCAAACCAAAGGCAAACATAAGTGGAAACCAAAACCGAAATTTGAATTTCAACAGCTTCCTAGGAGAAATCCTGCATTATTTGAATTGAGTCCATGGGTGCCAATGTTTTTACACTGTACTGGACTAATATTAAGTAAAATGCGGTTGTAGGTATTTTTTGCTGGCCCGTTGGTTGTTTGCGGTGCTCATTCGAGTCCGTCATCCACTTCAGGCCTTTTGTTTGGTTTGTAAATAGGAGCTGATGTGGCAGAGATGACACTCTGAGCCGGCCTGCTTTTGAAGCAAGTCAATCTCTGTCTGTGTGCCTCTGTATGCCATGTTCCTGAGTACAGGGTGATCAGAGCGCAAAACAAACAGACCCAAACAAAGCCTAAAGAACGTGTGTCAGCAAAGCTCCATGTAATGACAAACTCTCTGCATGTTGGAGGCCAATGGGGAGTTGTTTACATGAGCACATGGGAATGTATTGGTGTGATAATGTCAATGACACTCCAGGCTCATGTCCAACTTGCATCTTATCTTGGTCTCTTCCTCCCCTCCACTCTATATAGGGCAGTACCTGCCTTAGCCTTCTCTCCCCCCTCTCGTCTTCACTCTCCTTTTTTGTACCGCGGGGAATTTGAATAATTCACAAGCCTGCAGTGGCAGCCTGTAAATAAGACTAATAGAATGCCCTGCCAGTCCTTTAAGAGAGCCACTTGCCCAGGAAAAGCATGGCCGCTGGCGAGTCCGTAAATCAGGTATAGTGATGTAGAGGGGAGACGGCACTCATCCGTTCCTGTTAGCAAAAGGAAGGGAGGCTCATTTGAGGGAGGTCAAAAGCACTATTTTGCCCTTAGGCTATGTGTGCGATTGTATGTATGTGTGTGTGTGTGTGAGGCAGTGAGCTAGAAAACTGAGATTGTGGAATTGTACACATGCACGCCACCCACTCTGAAGTCAACACCTGCATGTGTTTACCAGATGTAGATAAGTGTTCATTTATTCATTTTGTTTACTGCCTGTTTTCCCCTGAGTGCTTGGTACTCCTCAGGAGTGGAATACTTCAGGCAAGTTGGCCTTGTGTGTGTGTTTGTGTTTTTGTTTGTGGTGTGAAAATTGCCATGTGTGGGCCATAACTTGACAGAGCGATAGTTATCCAAAGCTAGCTGTGTGTCGTGGTTAATATGACAATTCATTCCAGAGGTTGGGACTTGGCTGTAGCCACAAAAAAATGTTGATTGTAATACACTGAAAGAGTTAACATTTTTATTTTAGCTCCCAATAATGTAGATTAGATGCACTAGTTCACATTCCAGGCTCTCACCTCAATAGTGATTTTTTCCACCCCTAATCTCTGCCTGTGTTATGTTTTTTGACTTGAGGAATAGCTGGAATTCCTGGCAGTCCTTGCTCTGCTGAGCCAGCTCTAGATAAACTGTAGACAAGAGCCCGGTGGTCGGAGGTAGAGTGGTTGAAAGGTGCTTAGCCTACATTGTGGAACAAAGCCTATACCCTCATTCCAACTCAACTGAAGTGGTGCTAAACTCCAGTCCTGGCTTCTCACTCCACGTGATGTGCACATTTCTATTCACGATCCCCTCCTACGGATTCATGCCATCAGGCCATTAAGCAGCAGAATCAGACTGTTGAAGTGTGGGACCCAAACAAGACTGTTCACACCCTGGGGGGCCTTCCGGCCGGGGATTACTCCCTAGACGAGGGCATGAAGGCCGACATTACCCACAAGTCCATCTGTCTTTCTCCAGCCCCCTTTGTCGGCACAGTCTTTTGTCTGTGTGTGAAAGGGTTAAAGAGATGGGAAAGGATGAGCCCATGACCAGTCTTGCTCCCATTGTCAGCTGTAGAGTAGCGCAGCATGTTCACCACAACCTCCCACCCCTAACCCCGCCGGGCAACCGCTAATGTGCCTGCAGTTTCCTCACCCTAATGCAAAGCAGTGCCAGCCGTTCCGTTGGTTCACTAGTCCGTCACATTTTTTTTGTCAAAAGAGCACTTCCGATTAATCTGATCGTCTGCCCCCGTTGTCAATCCCATCACCTTCATACTGGCTACGGTTGGAATGTGTAACTTTCAAACAGGAACCTGCAAGTGGGAATGTCGGTGGTTTGCACTGTACATCCATGTAAAAACATGAAACTTGAACCTGAATAGAGCACACGCAGTACGTGCTCTGGGTCTGCGATGATGGGATTGGGGAGACAATAGGAACTGAAAGCCAACCGTGTGTCGGCCAACGTTTTCAGGACTTCTCAAAGCTCTGTGTTGTTCCTCCTCTCCAGGGAAGCGCGCTTCAGGATCATAAAACTCCCTCTTCTGTAGCTTGTTAAGTGAAAAGCCAGTCCATCCGTGTTGTGCAGAACATTGGCCACTCTAATTCCTTTGCCAGACCTGGGGGATACCACTACACTCTGCGGCTGGTACGGGGAGGGTTGGTTGGGCGCTTTATAAGCGCCCCCCCCCCCCTCAACCCCCTGGGGAGATGAGCTAGCAGGCAAGCCTTGAGACTGGAACGCTGGGAATAATTATTGCTGGCTAGACAATGTGGCAGTGGGGGAGGGGGGCTAAGAAAACACAGAATGGCAGAGGAAGGGTAAAGCGACGGGGGTCAAAGGTTAGACACATCCCTCTTTAAGGTGGGGGTGCTGGTAGATTTATTTTATTGGCGGGGGAGTGGAGCGGGTCCTTCGCTGGGGGTTGTTAAGCTGCTTTGGGAGGGTTGGGGTGGCTTGGTTAAACAGGCCTCCGCACTGCTGTCATGATAGCG
Source organism: Esox masquinongy (assembly GCA_016801175.1). Taxonomy (NCBI): domain Eukaryota; kingdom Metazoa; phylum Chordata; class Actinopteri; order Esociformes; family Esocidae; genus Esox; species Esox masquinongy. The sequence goes on from JACXGI010003780.1 coordinate 27,786, forward strand.
CCAGCTGAGCTTGGCGACCTTTGACATCCCTCTCCATTCGTTCTGCGTGCGTGGATCCGTCCATCCCCACGAGCTCACCGGGAGAAGGCGGCAGATGAGACGACATCACAACATTCCTTTTCCTCACTGTTATATGTTGCTTGATTCAATGGGTCAAGGAGATTTGTCTGGAATGCACACGCCCTGGCCCCGCCCTTCCACTGGACTGGTTCAGGAGGCTGCCAGGCGGCCAGTCAGACGCAAACATGTAGGAATGCAGACCGAGTCGATATGATTCAGTTGAGCAATGGGTCTCATGCCGAATGCCAAATTCCAATTCAATGGGGTGTGGAACTTGTGACTAGTGTGATGTGTTGAACCGTGTCAGTTTTTCTCGCTCTCTCTCTCTCTTTCTCTCTCTCTCCCTCTGTCTTCGTCCTCCTCTCACTCTGCGCCTTTGTCCACCATGCTTGTGGAATGCTGTTGTTCCAGTTGATTGACCGGTCATCCATTGTTTCCACTGTGTAACCCTTCCTTGGAGGGCCTGCTGTGGCCTTTGGCATGTCACTGGACTCAGAGTAACGCTTGTGTTTGGGGTTTCTGTCCGACTGGCAGAGCGGCGGGGCTTGTGTTCTCAGTGTGGTGAAACGTTGTGAACTTGGCAGATGGAAATGGAATGCATAGATCATCAAAAGACAGCCTACATCAAGGACAATCTTATCTGGATGATACATTTCTATGTGAACGTTATGTTACATTCCACCATGTCTGTTCAGGCGCCAGGATCCACACGGAAGAGATGGGAGTTGTAGGATTTGGCAACTGTCCCTCAGGTCCGCCCAGTTACCGCAGAACAACAAAACATTAATCTAAACTCTTGGTATGATGTCATGATGGGAGTTTTGTTTAAAGGCGCAATAAGCATTTACATTTGTATAGGAGTTAATTATATTGCTGATTATTCTTCAACAGTATAACTCATTGGCTTATTACAAATTCTGTACCACTTCGGACACCCATAGAATACTTTTTTACTCCATTGTTTGTAAACACAAATGTAAACAAACCTTGTTAGCCTGAAAACATGTCATACAGACCTGTGGTAACAGAACTATACCATGTATATCACGGACACATCAGTTGCAGAGCTGGGCACAATACTTTTTACTTTGTGTTTCTGCTGATGATTGCAGCTCTAATAACCTTAGATAAGCCTTTTTTTGATCCATTCCTATCAGACTTAGACTATTCCGGAAACATTCACCTATTTTTTCTGCTCTTGAGAACTGAAAGTGTGGTTAGAACCTGACTTTGGCCTGGATTTTTGTTGTTGGATTATCCAAAAGACCGATCTAGTGTCAGGAGGGTTCTAGTTTCAGGACCAAGATGGGAGGAGATTGTTTGTTTAGGCAGGTAACAATAAAAGTTAACCCAACACCCTCCAGCCGGCTCGGACCAACAAAAGGAGCAGAGGATGGAGGAAAGGAGGGGACTTGGCGGTTTAGTTTCATCTCTCTTCACAAAGCTCACCGGGAACATAGCTTTGGTGTCTGTCGATCTGTGTCTGTCGATCTGTGTCTGTCGATCTGTGTGTGTGTAGCAGGGGGTGGGTTGACAGAACTGAGAGAGCTGAGTCAGAGTGGAGTCAAGGCCCCATCCAGTTATAGGAACAGCTGCTGCCACCCTGTTGTCTTACTGCATTCTGGAAGCTAAGCAGATGTTATGGATATTTATTATGTATCTATTATGGATATTTATTATGTATTTATTATGGATATTTCTGGGGCGGCCACAAACTCATTTTGGTATTCATTTTCTTACGTAAGATAGCGTCAAGGTTACCTGATCTCCTGTGCGTTTCCTTATCTTGCACAATGTTCTCGTTAAAACAGCACTGATGGTAGTAATAAAACTAACAAAGCATTTGTAAAAATAGTGTTTCCTGAAATGCATATAGCAACAGATGTTCTACAAACTGTTTTACTCTTAAGTTTGAAAGGTGCTCTTCTTGCTTTGATGTATAATGAATGAAGAAAACAATGTAAAATAGTATGCTAAAATGCCACTAATATGCTTCAAAGTGTTGGCATTTACCCAGAATTGCAGTAAGCCGGAAAAAGGAAAGGTGAGACATAGCTGAGAATCTGGCAACAGGCAGATTTAAATATAGCTGGAGTATAGCCTGAAGTACGCCAACAACATCCCCATAATAAAATAAACTGAGGATGACTGGGAATGTGTTTTGCTTTTAGTTTCTATTGCAATTTTTTTTTTTTTTGGCTCCCTCTCACGTACACCAAATTAACCGATAATGACACCTGTAGCAAACTACTTTTTGTTATTGTTTTGTGTGGATTAGTTGTTGCTGCCCTAATCACCCGGATGAACGTCAATGGATCAATGAACACCTGGGAACGAAGAAGTGGAGGCTGCAAGGCATTTGGTCACCACACTAAGGGCTTGTTTACATTATGAGAGAGAGAATGAACCTTAGTTTGCATAACCACTTCCATATCATTTGAATTTACACCGGCATGTTGGATATGTACCACACAGCATTGAGGCTGTCAATTGTGGGGAAAGTCGAGCGGTCGAACTTTGCACAGTCCTGACATAATTGTCTTCACACTTGCAGACCTCCGGGGGGGCTTGATGGCAAATGTGGCGCACGCTGCCCTTGGAAGGTGTAGTCTTGAGCTGTTGGAGGCGTGGCCTACACTCACAGAAAACGACTCAAGTAGAAAGTTTTATAAAAAAAAAACAATGAGTTTGTTTTTGAAGCTTGTGCTGATGTGTCCAATTAAAAATGTAACTCAAAAAGAAAAGGAAAAGAAGGGTTCCACCGTGCTGGGAGCCGTGGGTGTTGGCCATTCCATAGTTTTTCTCGTCGGATTCAGAAATAATCGATGTTGTCAAGGGCTGGCTTGACTCAATGCGAAATGTTATTTCTGGCTTGCCGATCCTATGGCTCCTCTCGTCGAGGTAGGAACCTTCGTCGGGGAACGAGAGTCCTGTGATTTTCCGTGATGCGGCATGCATGTAGGTGTGGCTGTGCTTTTAATCAAGGCAGCGTGAGTGCTTACAGCAAAGGCCCACCTCTTAAATGAGTGAGTGCCTCTTCAGTGAAAAGCTGCCCCCACATCTCTCTTTCTCATTCTCTTTCTCTCGCTCTCTCATTTACTCACTCTCAGCCCCCTCTCCCCCCCTGCCTCCTTCTGTCTCTCTGACCTTGCGTCGGCGTGTGTTGGTGCGCGTGGAGTGGAGACACTCCACGTCTGTGTGCGCGTGTGCGCGTGGGTGTCAGCGGTTGAGAGGGAGACTGAGAGGCAGAGCTCCATTTGTTGTGTAAATGCTGCACGCCATTAATTGACTGTTTGGCTCTCTACCTCTCCTTCAGCAGTTGAACCTTGCCCTCCATGAGGTCCCGGGGGTCCCGTCCTGTGTGAGGGGCTCCCTTCCCTCGTTCCCTCTGAGGGGTACTGATGGCAGCTTGCCAGGTGAACGATAGGCACCTCTACCCCTGTCTCCCTGCCCCTCTCACTCTCTCCCTGTCCCTCTTCCTCTCTCCCTGCCCATCTCCCTGTCCCTCTCGCGGTCTTCCGGGCTCTGTCGGGGCATCACAGGCTCTGTGTTGTGGATTGTCTTTCTTGTGATGTGAAAGCAAGACCACTGCCAGTATTTAAATTTCTAAAATTATGATTTCAAATTTTTGTAACCTTCAAACCGAAAATGAATTGTGTGCAAACGAAACCCTGTTCCTGAATTTAAAATCTATATTATGTAGTGTGTATTTTATGTTTTAGGAAACTGCTTTAATTCTGGCCATTATAGTGTAGGTGGCCAAGTCTCAAATAAGCTTTTAGAGAAGGCTTACAGAGCTTGTATTTCCACTCAAAGCTGTCCTCATTTTCAGTTATGAAGATGCTCTTCAGTAAAACATGCTGGGCTCCAGTCTGCCTTGTGTCTAATGGCATTTCACAGCCTTTTGACAAGCCTCCTGACTGTGCAGGTGTACACACACACACACACACACACACACACACACACACACACACACACAGTGAGGGAACAAATTATTTGATCTCCTGCTGATTATGTACGTTTGCCCACTGACAAAGAAATGATCAGTCTATAATTTTAATGGTAGATTTATTTGAACAGTGAGAGACAGAATAACAACAAAAAAAATTGCATGTCAAAAATGTTATAAATTGATTTGCATTTTAATGAGTGAAATAAATATTCGACCCCTCTGCAAAACATGACTTAGTACTTGGTGGCAAAACCCTTGTTGGCAATCACAGAGGTCAGACGTTTCTTGTAGTTGGCCACTAGGTTTGCATACATCTCAGGAGGGATTTTGTCCCACTCCTCTTTGCAGATATTCTCCAAGTCATTAAGGTTTCGAGGCTGACATTTGGCAACTCGAACCTTCAGCTCCCTCCACAGATTTTCTATGGGATTAAGGTCTGGAGACTGGCTAGGCCACTCCAGGACCTTAATGTGCTTCTTCTTGAGCCACTCCTTTGTTGCCTTGGCTGTGTGTTTTGGGTCATTGTCATGCTGGAATACCCATCCACGACCCATTTTCCATGCCCTGGCTGAGATTCTCACCCAAGATTTGACGGTACATGGCCCTGTCCATCGTCCCTTTGATGCGGTGAAGTTGTCCTGTCCCCTTTGCAGAAAAACACCCCCAAAGCATAATGTTTCCACCTCCATTTTTGACGGTGGGGATGGTGTTCTTGGGGTCATAGGCAGCATTCCTCCTCTTCCAAACACGGCGAGTTGAGTTGATGCCAAAGAGCTCAATTTTGGTTTCATCTGACCACAAAACACTTTCACCCAGTTCTCCTCTGAATCATTCAGATGTTCATTGGCAAACTTCAGACGGGCCTGTACACATGCTTTCTTGATCAGGGGGGACCTTGCGGGCGCTGCAGGATTTCAGTCCTTCACGGCGTAGTGTGTTACCAATTGTTTTCTTGGTGACTATGGTCCCAGCTGCCTTGAGATCATTGACAAGATCCTCCAGTGTAGTTCTGGGCTGATTCCTCACCGTTCTCATGATCATTGCAACACCACGAGGTGAGATCTTGCATGGAGCCCCAGACCGAGGGAGTTTGGGAATAATCAAACTGTTGTCACCTTCTCACCAAGCTGCTTGGCGATGGTCTTGTAGCCCATTCCAGCCTTTTGTAGGTCTACAATCTTGTCCCTGACATCCTTGGACTGCTCTTTGGTCTCCCCTCACATTTTTGCAAATATTTGATTATATCTTTTCATGTGACAACACTGAAGAAATGACACTTTGCTACAATGTAAAGTAGTGAGTGTACAGCTTGTATAACAGTGTAAATTTGCTGTCCCCTCAAAATAACTGAACACACAGCCATTATTGTCTAAACCGCTGGCAACAAAAGTGAGTACACCCCTAAGTGAAAATATCCAAATTGGGCCCAAGTAGCCATTTTCCCATTTTCCCCGTTGTCATGTGACAAGTTAGTGTTACAAGTTCTCAGGTGTGAATGGGAAGCAGGTGTGTTAAATTTGGTGTTATTGCTCTCACACTCCCTCATACTGGTTACTGGAAGTTCAACATGGCACCTCATGTCAAAGAACTCTCTGAGGATCTGAAAAATAGAATTGTTGCTCTACATAAAGATGGCATATGCTATAAGAAGATTGCCAAGACCCTGAAACTGAGCTGCAGCACGGTGGCCAAGACCATACAGGGGTTTAACAGGACAGGTTCCACTCAGAACAGGCCTCGCCATGGTCGACCAAAGAAGTTGAGTGCACGTGCTCAGCGTCATGTCCAGAGGTTGTCTTTGGGAAATAGATGTATGAGTTCTGCCTGCATTGCTGCAGAGGTTGAAGGGATGGGGGGTCAGCCTGTCAGTGCTCAGACCATACGCCGCACACTGCATCAAATTGGTCTGCATGGCTGTCATCCCAGAAGGAAGCCCGCAAACAGTTGGCTGAAGACAAGCAGACTAAGGACATGGATTACTGGAACCATGTCCTGTGGTCTGATGAGACCAAGATAAACTTATTTGGTTCAGATGGTGTCAAGCGTGTGTGGCGGCAACCAGGTGAGGAGTACAAAGACAAGTGTGTCTTGCCTACAGTCAAGCATGGTGATGGGAGTGTCATGGTCTGGGGCTGCATGAGTGCTGCCGGCACTGGGGAGCTACATTTCATTGGGGGAACCATGAATGCCAACATGTACTGTGACATACCGAAGCAGAGCATGATCCCCTCCCTTCGGAGACTGGGACGCAGGGCAGTATTCCAACATGATAACGACCCCAAACACACCTCCAAGACGACCACTGCTTTGCTAAAGAAGCTGAGGGTAAAGGTGATGGACTGGCCATGCATGTCTCCAGACCTAAACCCCATTGAGCATTTGTGGGGCATCCTCAAACGGAAGGTGGAGGAGCGCAAGGTCTCTAACATCCACCAGCTCTGTGATGTCGTCATGGAGGAGTGGAAGAGGACTCCAGTGGCAACCTGTGAAGCTCTGGTGAACTCCATGCACAAGAGGGTTAAGGCAGTGCTGGAAAATAATGGTGGCCACAAAATATTGACACTTTGGGTCCAGTTTGGACATTTTCACTTAGGGGTGTACTCACTTTTGTTGCCAGTGGTTTAGA
>JACXGI010003780.1:34523-59822 GCA_016801175.1 Esox masquinongy
TGTGTGTGTGTGTGTGTGTGTGTGTGTGTGTGTGTGTGTGTGTGTGTGTGTGTCACCCGTGTGAATTATTTTATATATATTATTTTAGTGTTATGCACTTAATTTAATACCTTTTTTTTGTAGATGGCAGTGTTGCTTTTCATTCTTTCCCTATATAGTTTGCTTTGGTTTTTAAGTTCCATCTGTGTGTGTTTTGTTTTAGAAGTTTATATATATATATATAAAAAATAATTCACACGGGTGCCATTTGCACATCATACCTGTTCAGTGGACACTTGTCAAAAGTGGCATTTGTCAAACAGGGAAGTTCATGATCCTCATGTCTTCCCGCTGGGTTTTGACTACAACAACACATTTTCCGTAACTGTACAGTGGTTAGTTAGTTGGCTTAAAGGGATAGTTTAATCAACATTTTAGGTGTAACTGTCCTTTTAAGGATTAGGAAACTGGCATTGCCTTAAACAAAGCTAACTGCTAACTAGCTAGCTAGCTGGCTAATGTAAGGGTGTGATTGTTTCACTTCAGATCTTTCTGTCTGGCTGTTGTAGCAATATATGAGCACAAACTTTGGCTGTTGTATAAGGCGACTGCTTTTTTGTTTAGCAGTGGAAGTCCTAGTTTGCGGACAAGACGCTACTGTGTGTGATGCTGTGTGATGAGAACAGGGCCTCTGAGTCAGCAGCACACACGGACAGTATAGACATACACGGGCGTGCTCAACTTTGTTTCCCACCGGCACCCATTGTATTCCTGAGGTAAACAGTCCACCGGGCCCTCGGGAGCGGAAAGGCCTAACAAAAACCTGCTGCTCAGGTTTGCCGCTGTGTGTTTGCATTAGCTATGCACACACAGCCCTACTGACGATTAGCATGTCTGGTGAACCACAAAGGAAGACAATAGTCATGTGAAAGTAGGTGATGTGAACGGTGGCGGTCACGGTGTCTGTTGTGGGTCTGTCACCAGAGTTAAAACGAGGACCGCAGCAGGACTTCTTTTAACTTGACGTTTGATGTCGTACCGACAAATGTACAGCAATTGTCAATTTCTAGGTATTAACTCAATTTTACTGCTAGCGTATTAAACAGGAGCTAGTGAATAGTCTATAGATGTGCATTAGTCTGGACTTAATGGTAGCCTGGTCAACCATGCAAACTGACTGTACTGAACACTGTGCCTGCTTGGTACTAGTGAGCGGTTAAATAACTAGATTCAAACCTCTTATTTACCAGGTACGCCTCATTAGAATACCTAGCATTCACGGTGCAATGTTAATATGGCTTGCAGTTACATTGCTAGAGATTTACAAATCTCTCTTCAGATAGTACCCACAGTATCCGTTTAACGCCTTGACGACAAACTATCACAACAATGCTACAGGAGAACAATGTCTGGCAGCCCACAACTGACATCTACTACAATGACCGTCAGGGTAGCTAGAGGAAAGGCAGCCATAGACAGAGCCAGAGAGGAAAGCAGAGTGACCGGAAGAGGTAGTAGAGAGAGCTGGAGAGGGAGATCAACTTCCCTTTTCCTGACAGTACCTTGAATGTTTTAACGACGCAGACTAAAGCTATTAAGCTAATAAGAGTCCCACGATGGTCAACTCTGTCCTTTATTCACATTACTGTCATAAACTATTTCCCCATTATATGACTTTGTTTTCTTAAGTTTACTTATTTTGTTAGGAAGTCTTATTCTCATTGCATCTCATTAGCAGCCACTAGTAGCTGACAACTGCCTGACTTCCCCTGATCTACTATATATAATCATACTCTTCACCAAATTAATGGCTTGAAAAATAACAAATAAAAAAATGCAATTGGGCGGCTACTACCAGTATGCTAACAACATTAAATAAGTACGGAAAGTATGCAACTTTCTGTAAAGAACAAACTACTGTTAAAGTAGCCCTAAAACTACTTGAGTGCCTGTTCACTGAGATGGTCAAATACAGAACGAATTATTTCAAAAACGTAACATTAGTCCTTTCCACTGAAAGTGGAGGTATGGAACTTCGCAGAATGTTTTAAGTATTTGTCAGAAAACTTCTTGAAGAAGCAGTCTGGGACTTTTGCATTTACATTTTTTTTCAAACTTGCCATTTTGGCCTTGAGGTGTAGTAGTTGTTTATATGTGAAATCTGTAAGTTGAATCACTAACATACATAATTTAGCTAAGACATTCCCTGCTCAAAAGTGAGGTTTTGATGACATGGGGCACCACGATAAGCAAATGCATTAGCTATTCAGGGACCTTTTTTGGATCGATAGCACCACTTCTACAACCAGTGGCTGGAAATCACGTACTGCGTCTTTAAGTACTGATTACAAACATCACTAATTTTTGCTTAAGAGTTGAATACCAGTTTCATTATATTTTTTTATATTTTTTTTTCTTACACACTACAAGCCACTAAGTGACGACAATATCTCAGTTAAGCTGATTTAGGTGGCTCATACAGCACAGCAATCAACAGACATTGATTGAATTAGTAATATAATGTAATAAAAAAAAAAAGTTTAGTTAATCGTTTAGCACCAGTTAGTCGTGTGGGCAGAGCACATGAGAATGCCTGCATAATGTGTGTGTGGTGTGTTCTGGTGTCCTGCCCACAGCACTGATCTGGTATCTCCGCTCCGCTCACTCCTAAACATTATGCAGAAAATTTTGAGAAACACATTTTCTCTGAGCATTGTGCTCTCTCTCTCTGCCTCACTTCCCCTCTCTTTCTTTGCATTGTTATCTATTTGCGTCTCTCTGTCTCTCTCATTGCTCTGTATCTGTCTGGCTGGAGAGTGAAGCAGCTGTGTAAAATGTGGTTGTGATTAGCTGTGCAGCCAGAGCTGAGTTAAGTTATTTCAGCTATGTGTTTTTACTGTGCCTCAGGAGAGACTGTCCGCCTGAACTCCCCCATGAACAAGCCCCACCACCACCACCACCAGAACTTTAACCGCCATGCACATGAAAGAAAGCTCAGGCTGAGGCCTTCATGACAGAAGAGACAGTTTAAAACTTACAGGCCATTTGGAAATTGAGGACCGACAGGGAGATGGTGAAGTGTGAATGGTTGAGCCCTAACACTGTACACACACTGGTGACGTGCGGTCTGGGTAGGCACTGAAATGTATATTGTGTTCCAAATAAATATTTTTGTCTGCAGTGATTATTGATTTGTCAACATAAATTTCATTTTAATTGCTCCAAAAAATGTCATTTCAATTTTGTGGATTTAATTACAAGAAATACAGTTAGGCCCGGAAATAATTGGACACTGACACATGTATTGTTATTTTGGCTGTTGACCAAAATGTATTCAAGTTAGTTAAATAATGAATATGGGCTTAAAGTGCAGTCTCTCAGTTTTAATTTTAGGGCATTCACATCCAAATTGGAGGAAGGTTTAGGAATTACAGCTCTTTAATATATAGTCCCACTCTCCAGAAGATAGGCATATCATTATCCAAGTCTACCATAAAGAGAAGACTTCATGAGAGCAAATACAGAGGGTTCACCACAAGGTGCAAAACATTCATAAGCCTCAAGAATAAAAAGGCCAGATTAGACTTTTCCAAAAAAAACATCTAAAAATGCCAGCCCAGTTCTGGAATAGCATTCTTTTGACGGATGAAACTAAGATCAACCTGTATGATGGGAAGAAAAACATGGAGAAGGCTTGGAATGGCTCATGATCCGAAGCATACCACATCATCTGTAAAACACGGTGGAGGCAGTGTGATGGCATGGGCATGCATGGCTTCTAATGGCACTGGGTCACTAGTGTTTATTGATGATGTGACAGAAGACAGAAGCAGCCGGATGAATTCTGAAGTGTATAGGGATATATCGTCTGCTCAGATTCAGCCAAATTCAGTGACGTTGATTGGACGGCGCTTCACTTTACAGATGGACAATGACCCAAAACATACAGTGAAAGCAACCCAGGAGTTTTTTAAGGCAAAGTAGTGGAATATTCTGCAATGGCCGAGTCAATCATCTGATCTCAACCCGATGGAGCATGCATTTCATGTGCTGAAGACAAAACTTAAGGCAGAAAGACCCACGAACAAACAACAACTGAAGACCACTGCAGTAAAAGCCTGGCAAAGCATCACAAAGGAGGAAACCCAGTGTTTGGTGTTGTCCATGTGTTCCAGACTCCCAGCAGTCTTTGCCTGCAAAGGATTCTCGACAAAGGATTAAAAATGATCATTTATTCATGATTGTGTTAATTTGTCCAATTACATTTGAGCCCCTGAAAGGGGACTGTGTATGAAAATGGTTGCAATTCTTAAACGTTTCATACAATATTTTTGTTCAACGCCTTAAATTAAAGCTGAAAGTCTGCACTTCAATTGCATCTCGAATTGTTTCATTTCAAATCCATTGTGGTGACGTACAGAGCCTAATTATGAAAATTGTGTCAGTGTCCAAATATTTCTGGACCTAACTATGTGCAGAGGTGTAGTATTTTGGTTAAACCACTGTACACCACTCCCGCACTGTTTGCCAGCTCTGCTCCTCAAAAAGGTATGGGGCAAAAGCACTGCTTTTCCCTCTAGTTTAAGGGCATACATACAATTTTGACGGTTGGCGCATGTGTAGTATGTTCACATATTCTTACAAACGGGTATGAAAAAGCACAAGGCCTCTGTGCTTTTGGGACGTAGTTATGTCGCTTCCTATCAATAAAAATATTTTACCCACTGGCTCTCCAGTCCCGTGAAAACATCTAGCAAAGCTAACTGGCCTAGCTAGCTATGGATGTGCTAAATTCATTGTTGCATCTAAAACGATTTTAAAACAATGTGTCTTTTGAAAAGGGGAGACAACACCAGATCCTACGGATTTACAACAGTGTAAGGGGCAGAGGATTACCAGAAGTTTCCAAAATAGTATTTAAGATCCGAGTGGCTGTGTGGTTGTACATTAAGCTAGCAGGTTGTTCCGTGTGGTCAAGGTCTGGCTACGCTGACTTGAATTATCTGCCAACAGTGATCCAAATTTGTTAAGGATAGGTAAATTGATTTCGTCTTCAAATAAATTCAATTTACAAATTGTTTTTTAGCTATTTTCTGCAAAAGTTGGTTAATCTCCTCCATAATTTTGTTGGCTGTATTTGTTTACTGGATTAGGACTTGAAGGTTTTGGACGGTCAATCAGACACGCTATTTATTTTGCTTAATCGGTTGTTTTGTAAAGGGCCACACGATGCGTAGCATACCCATGGGAAATAAGCCCCGCTGACGAGATTTTGAAAAAAATGTTTTACTTATGCATGTAGCCTCCGCTACACACAGTCTATTGCTTATTTTGCGAGTCATGCAGATGAAACCGGTGATGTGTGTTATACAAACCTGCTGAGATTGAAGTTGTAAAATATTTCTTTGAATAAGGAATTGTCCAGGGCAGTCTCAATAGATGTGTATGAGACAACTACAGTACACTTCCCTTTAAAACGTGTATGCTTCCAATCTAATGACACATGTAATAGAAATAGATTTGACTTAGACCTCACCGCACGTCATTGACACACACACACACACACACTTGATTTAAATCACCACCCACAAATGTGCACGCTAACGCTGGTTTGGAAAGCATGCTGGTAATGAAAAAAATAAATCAATTTAAGATTAACCCTGTCAAACTGTATTCGGAAATTATCAAATGAAAGTTTCAAGGTTATTTTGTTTCCTCTCTTACTGTGTGTTACACAACATCAAATACTTCCCAGACCAGATGCATCTCCACAGCGGGATAAGGTTTCTTTTAACTAGATCAGGAAATAATAGGAAAATACATTTGGTGCTTGGCCATGATAGCCGTGCGTGGATTAACTCATTCATTACTGAAGAGAAACAGGACAGCTACAGACAGGCTGAGATTGCGTCCGAGACACAGAAACATTTTTCTCCACTTGCTTAGACAATATAAACAAATGTTTCCTATAAAATGTTTCGATTTAAATGAAATTATACTGCCACTTTCACTAAGCAGACATGTTAACGGTACCCCTGCCACTTTCACCGAGCAGACATGCTAACAGTACCCCTGCCACTTTCACCGATCAGGCATGCTAATGGTACCCCTGCAACTTTCACCGATCAGACATGCTAACGGTACCCCTGCCACTTTCACAGAGCAGACATGCTAACGGTACCCCTGCCACTTTCACAGAGCAGACATGCTAACGGTACCCCTTCCACTTTCACAGAGCAGACATGTTAACGGTACCCCTGCCACTTTCACAGAGCAGACATGCTAACGGTACCCCTGCCATTTTCACAGAGCAGTCATGTTAACGGTACCCCTGCCACTTTCACAGAGCAGATATGCTAACGGTACCTCTGCTGGTTTCACAGAGCAGACATGCTAACAGTACACCTGCTAGTACCTAAGATCCACCTTCCCTACAGCATACACACACACATTCCCAGACACACAGCAACAGGTGTGAATCACACTCACACACCGAAAGCTAACCTGATCCCAAACCATGACATACCTACCACAACAACCATTACACACACGTGTCAATTTCCGCGGTGGATGGAGAGGTACCACTGAGGCCTAGCTGAAAAGACCAACTAACCACTAATTAGTCATGGTTGGTTGAACAGCTAAGACCTGTAGTCACTGACTTCCTGGGGCATCAGAGCAGCGCTGACGGGAAAACTATTGGAACCCTGGTGCCAAGGATAGAGGAAGTTCTGCTGCTGCTGTTGTTAATAACAAACAGGGAGCTTTGTGGTTGTCCAAAGACAAGAGGAGGCTTTGCTTACTAGCTCGATTTCTTGATATACTACTAACATTTTACATTGTTTGATTCAAAATGGGCCTTAGAATAACTGCTTCTCAGAAAACACACACCCATGCAGGTATATATGTAGATTCTGAGTCTCTTTTCTGTTTTGCCATTTCAAGTATTTTTTTTTTCATGCTTGTGTTTTATGTATGTCTTTTTATTGCCTTAACACAAGATTCAACTGTCCAAGAGACCTGAGTTTGATTCCTGTGCATAGATGAAGGCAAACAAACTACAATTAAATGTTGTTTTTGAACACAGTCAAAAGACACAGTTTAGAAAAGTACATGCTTATGTGACTAAATGTGGGCTTAGTTGAAACTTAAACAGCAACTGGCTCTTTGGCGAATGAGTTCACTCGATGTCTCAGAAGCGTCCTCAGCGCTAAGACACATAGCTGTGCATTCCTACAACACCCAGACCGCATCACGGTAAGACTCCCCGATTGAAGCACTGCTTATGCTGAACAGCAAAACAGCAAACTTGTGCAATCTGTCAATCAAACAATTTCATGCCCCAGAGTTCTTTAGAAATCAATGACTGTAGTTTCTTGAATAAGTGCACATTCATTCTCACTCACATTCACAGCTGGGGGAAATAAATAAGAATACTTGTCCTGCATGCCGGCAGATGATGGCAGTATCTGCAATTCAATTAACACTAGCATTTGCATTTGAAATGCTAATACAGCCTTTTCCACAAACTGAGGAGAATTTGGTGTCACTTTGTCTAGTCTGGGATATTCATCAGCTTAGCGTAATTGCCAGTGCACAAACACGACGCCGTGAGTAATGGAATTATCCGTTCTCTAAAGGTCAAAGGAGCGCCTACTTGACACCGCCACACACGGTCAGTACTCCCTTCGGTTGGACAAATTCACATTCTCCCAGACGATTGAACTGCATGTTATCCCGCCAGTGTTTTTTTTTCTCAGACCACCTTTAAAATTCAAATTACATCTTGATCTTGAGATTCTGATGAGAGGCACTTCGGAGAAAGAAAGAGTTATTAATGCCAGTGAACTTCTGGTCCCTAGGCATTATGGGTAAAGGTCACTTGATTGCCACCCACTACTTACTGCGAACATTGTGCTGATATCATTCCTTAAATATTCCATTAGAGAAATATTATCTTGAAATTAAATAATTCTTCCAATACACATTGAGGTTAAGGGGAGACTGCAGCCAGACAAATCATAGAACTTCATGCTAGTGCCAGAACTTCATGCTTCAAGCATTCTTCCCCTGTCAAAACCACATAGGTTTTACAACACGGAACTGATCATTGAAATTACCCCACCGCACACCTGTAAGGCTACCAAGGACATACTAAAAGCACGTAATACATGTTGTATCAACCCTGTTCCTGGAGAGCTGCCATCCAATAGGTTTTACGTGAATAGTGCTTCATATTTTCCAGTCTCTCCTCAATTGCTGTGAAATACGTGGAGGGCATTACAGGAATGTATGGCAGACCGCTGGACAGTTTAGACCCTTGGGGTATTTGGGGAAACGGTAGGTTATTTGCCTTGGCTGATTGGGTGATGTACTCCATCTTACCCCCGCTGCTACCCTGGGCAGGCTGTGCAGAGTAGAAGGTGCTGAGAAGGTTGCAGGTAGAAATGTGATGACTAGAATTGACCTAATTCCCCCTTTCTATGTGGTAGAGAATTTTGTCAGTTCTCGATAATTGGGGTCTGTCCGAACATTCCAGAATGTTTAATCTAAGCTTCTCTCTCACTCTTGCTCGCTCTCCCTCGCGCTCTCTCTCACTCACTCACTGTCTTACTCATTGTTTGTCTTTCTTGGTCTCTTAATCCACTCGTCTTACTTCCTTTATTCCTGTCAGTCATCGTCCCTCTCATCCCCCGAACACCTCCCTCTGCTTATCAGTTTTCATCCTTTGTGGGAACGTTTCTTTCATTCCAACATGTCTTCTCTTTCAGTAGTTTTGTTTCTATAATAATTCACTACTATTCTCCAATGAAACACCACACACATGCAACACACTTGTTTGCGTTAGTCTCAACATATTGAATTAACCCATTCTATGGTGTTGAAAGCGTGGCCGATGGTTATGTGTCCTGACAAACTTGGCTTTTCTTTCTATGCCTGTCTGTCTGCCTGTTATTGTGTTAACCGTGCGACCTTCCCTCCCCCGTGTTTTTCATCTGACTCACATGGCTGTTGTTACTAATCCTACTGGCCAGACTGGTTAGCCTGGCAGGATTGCCACTTTGGACTTCCACAGACAATGGGTTGTGGCCCAAACTACTGTCCCCCCAGAGAGCAAAGAACCTTGGCATGACCCTCGACGACATGCTGTCGTTCTCTGCTAACATCCAGGCAGTGACTCACTCCTGCAGGTTCATGCTCTGCAACATTTGTAGAGTATGACCTTACCTCACTCAGGAAGCAGGGCAGGCACTTCTCCAGGCACTTGTCATCTCATGTCTTGACTACTGCAACTCACTCTTATGCCTCGTTTCCACTGGTGCCAAACACTGGTGTTTTACCCTAAAATCCGGATGTTTTTTGTTTCCTTTGACACGGGCCAGTGCAAGTCGGCCACTACGCCGTGGCCAAGTAGCCCGTCTCTCACTTGGTGCCAAGCCCGGACTTTAGGACTTAGGGCGGGGTTTGTGGGTTTGACGCGTTACGTGCTGTGAAAACACGGCGTGTTGTGCTATTCGAATAGCGATGTGTATCATTTGCTTTAGGCTTCTTGTAATGGTTTTCATCCGATCTAACAAACAGATCCCTGATAAAATAAAGCAACAGTACATGGAAGCAAAGACTCAGAACGGAAAGAGTTGGACTGACTGAAGTTGATAAGATGCCATTGACTCAATAGAAAAACGGAGCGCTGAGACTGAGACGTAGCCTGCAGAACGTATAATAACGCAAAATTACCTCAGAATTCTGCCAAATCCTTCCATTAGAGCTAGATTGTTTTGACAAAATACTTATAAAACTGAGTAATGAATACACTGGCTTACAGTTGCAGTGTCATGGGTATAAGTGGAGAAGGAGCCAGTCGCAAGAGTTTGAGGAAGAAATTAGTTTTATTAAGTTCAAACGCCGTATTTTAAACAAACTTGATATGTGGAAAGGGGGAGTTGACAAGTAGACCGGCAGAAGCAGAGCGGATGGAAGCAGGAGGGGAAATAGCCAGGCAGGAGGTCGGAGAGGTAAGTAGTTGCAAGACTATGGAGGGCTTTGTAGGTGAGGAGGAGGGTCTTAAAATCACTTTGGTAGAGCAGGGAGCGGGGTGACCCTCAGGGAGCGGGGTGACCCTCAGGGAGCGCGGTGACCCTCAGGGAGCGCGGTGACCCTCAGGGAGCGCGGTGACCCTCAGGGAGCAGGGTGACCCTCAGGGAGCAGGGTGACCCTCAGGGAGCAGGGTAACCCTTTTCTGCCCAGCAGCTAGTCAGTTGCCCAGTGAAGCAGCAACATGCACAAATGGCTCTTATCACCATCAAACTCTTTCTGCCTCACTGCTTACCTGCTCACCTTTAAAAGGCTAGCGTCTCCCCCCTGTCTGGCTGCGCCCCCCCACCCCCTATTTGTTTTTCTTCTGCTCTTGTTCTTGCTCAATCTCTCGTCCTTTCTCCTCTACAGCATACCTCTCTTTTTCTATTTCTCTATCGCTTTCCCTCATCTGCCTCATTCTGTCAGTCTCCGTCTGCTTCCTTCCCTCCATTCCTGTCTCTATAGCAGGGCAGTGGAGCGTGTGGCACTGCCTGAGGTGCTCGCCTGGGAATATGTGCTGACGAGTCGGGGAAAGGCAGGAAACTGTCTGAGCTCATAGGCCTCTGTCTGCCCCCCCCCAGCTCTGTTTCTCCCTCCCTCTACATCCCTCTATCCCGTCTGCTGAATATTAACTCTATCCACAAACAGACCCCCAAAGCTACATGCACAACTAACTCTGTGTTTATTTTGATAAACACTTACATTTACTCAACTGCACGCACACAATGATGAAGCATACTTCTTTATGAAGGGGAGGGGCTTTCTGGCCGTGTGGTCATGACTCCAGTGAAAGTCTGTGGGGAAAGATGAAGAGGTGTGAATTGAGATCCATTGTAAATGTGCTCTGTCATGGTCCTTGGCAGGGCTATTTCGTGAACTAAGTGTGATCTACAGGATGAGCTAATGGGGTGGAGATGGTAACCGGTTCGTCCAGGGAATTATTGAATGGATTAGTAGTCATTTATTTGTTTTTCTCTCATGGCCTAGTCTTCTCATTTTCTTCCACTTTTTTTTTTTTTTTGGTGTGACTTTGGTTTCCATGTTTTTGTGTTTGCTTCAAATAGGAAGGCCTGATCAAACTGTTTTCTTTCTGGGGTGGGGCCTAGGGCAGCTGGCTGTGGCTCTTTAGTCCAATCTAACACCATGAGATCCTGAGTTTCCAGAAGCTTCTGCGCACGTCCTAAGTATCTTGAAATTTTTTGGTCAGGGCACACCATAGAAATCAAGAAAAGGTTCCGATCCAAAGCCCGTCACGTTGATCTACCCACTGCTGTTCTGCAGGACGACCTTTTATCTCTACTGGTCATTTCCCTGTTTTCCTCTCTGAAACCGTTGCATGTTGTTCGTGTGCACAGAGACACATTTATAGGCTCTACCAGCATTGTTTCACGCACGCTGACCTAGTCCAACGCAAGCAATCCAGTAATGTCAACCATCTCCTGGACGTGGTAATGATTTGGCTGGCGGACAGTCGCGGTCCCTGCTCTTGAAAATATGAAGTCAGGGAGGAAACATTTACGGCCAAATAAAAGACTCTGGTGATTCCTTTTAATGTCTTTCCCCTTGGAGCGACTCTCCTCATGTGGCAGGATTTATAATGGTCGTGGACGATTTTATGACAGTTTCGCGTTATAGGAGTGGTCGTGAGGCAGCATGTCTGGTGGAGCGACGGATGCAGGCTTTGGGTGTCGAGGCCAGTGAAGCTTGCTAACACTGAATATGAGTGGGGAGCAGAGGAATGGCCAATCAGCACCCCTGTAGCAAACCTTTTTGCTACAAGGAGAAGCTGCGTTAAATGTCAGTTTAGTTTATTTGGCCGAAATAACAGAAACTAAGGAGCAATTTAAGTCCCACGTAAAGGAGAATCTGTCACTGCTTGTGACACGCTGGTGGTGCCCTCGGCCTGAAACGTGAGCAACACTAACCTAGAAAACACTGGCGCTGATTGGTCCAATGGCAACAGGCTGCACAGCTCGCGCTGAGGTATCGGGCACCCAGACCTGGCACTGACTGCAGCCGTTGAAGCGGAAATACTGCAGAGCGAGCAGTCACATAAAACCTGCCCACATCAAGAGGATTCACATGGGTAGAACAAACACACACACACACACACACACACACACACACACACACACAGCACGGCTCATGCAGCACTCCAACAGACTAAGCCTTGTGGTTAGGTTATAATCGCTGACTGTTCTCAGACTTGTTTCTTTTTTAAATCCTTGGTGATGGTAGGTTGGGGGCGGTGGGTTGGGTGGTAGTTACTGTTGTGGTTGGAGGTGAGATCGGGTGAGATGCTGGCAGGGGGGTGGGGCGAAAGATTAACGGGGGGGCGGGACTTAATGCTGCTGTACACATGGAGCGCTGTTAGGTCATTCAGTGTTCAGACTTGGTCAAATCTACACACAGGTTCATACCGATTTCTACTTCCAGTTCTTTGATGAATCCTCTCGACATTTCAAAGCAGATTTCGAATCTGAATTGCCTTGGTTTGTTGAGAACATTTACATCAACGCAGAATTTCACTTGGTGCGTGATCAGGAGTCCCAGAAGGTTTTGTCCTTAGATTGGTCCTTCCAGGAGGGAGTTTTTTTTTTTTTTGCACGTCGACGTACGGCGCTTAAACGACACACTCCTCGACACGACGGACAAGCGCGTCTGTTCTGTGCAACACACGGTTATGAGTGTTGTGTAGGGTCACACTCGACACTGAATGTGACCGGCGTTGCTGCCTGGAGGGCTGTGGTGGAGGCAACACCTGTCGTGCACCACTTGCATTCCTAGCCTCATAACGTTTTACTGCGCTGAACGTAACCCCCGCCGGTGTCTCTGAGCCTGGCCCTGATTCAAAGGGCGCCGTGGTGTGATGGTGTGGGGGTTGGGGCGGTCGTCTGGTGCCTCCCCGACACACTCTTCTCTGTCCCACATTCTGGGAATTGTCGGCAGGGCAACTGGAGCCTTGGGAGCCTGCCTTAGTACGCCTGTACACACGTGTACACACACACACGTACACACACACACACACACACACACACGTACACACACACACACACACACATACAGAACACGCACAAAGCACTTGACGTCCAGTCTGTCACCACATAATCCTGTGCGCATCTGAAAACACGTGCGTGTGTCTGTGTGTGCTCGTCTGTGTCCGTGTGTGTGGAGGGGGTCTGTGTATGACGTGTCTCCCAGTGTCAATCTCAGCCCTGGACTGGCAGCTGTCACCTCCTAGAGCCTCCACTACGCTCCTGCCCCTTTTCACACTGTCGACAGATACGTTTTACCCGTGCATGTTTCACGGGTCCTCAAGGACAGTGGCCTCATCGTCGGGTAAAGTAATGGTTGATTTGTCACCAATACAACACCAAGGCTACAGACCGGATCCAGGCACTCTGCGATGCGTCGTGCCTAAGAACAGCTTATCGTTGTGCTGTAGTGGTCGTACACCACAACCTTTGTTGCTTACTGTAAATATAAAATGAGCACATTACATTTAATAGCAGTAATACAGGCACGACAGTCACAGGAGTAGTAGATTACCAAGGATTATTAATTCATACAATTCTACTTTATTTTAACCGGGGTTGTGATTCCATTTTTGGCCCATGAACTATATCTGAAAACACCTCAGAGCTGAATATGAAACAATGTTGCCCCGTTCAATTATTTTTCTTTCCCCAGTCTTGCTCCCATAGTGAGTCAATCTGATGTTGTTGACACTGGCTGTGGTGCGACAGCTATAGGAGCTTCCAATGACATATAGATAATGTGTACATTACTGTATTCATACTTGCAATGATGTATAGATAATGTGTACATTACTGTATTCATACTTCCATTGTCGTTTAGATAATGTGTACATGACTGTATTCATACTTGCAATGATGTATAGATAATGTGTACATTACTGTATTCATGCTTGCAATGATGTTTAGATAATGTGTACATTACTGTATTTATACTTTGGATATCAACATGGAAAATGAAGACACTGGAGGATGTCCTTATCCTTTTAAAAAAATAATAATAATCCAAATTACTTTGGAAATCACTCTGAGCTTCTCTGGCACCTGTAGAATGAAGGGCACAGTGCTTGTCCTCAGCTGAAGTCATTTATATTGGCATCACTCCAGTGTTTTCACAACCCTAGCCTTGATTATCAGTTCTGCCCCGTCAGAGTTTCTTGTACAGAAGAACGGAACGGAACATTCCATCAGAACATGGACGGTTAGATTATCGTTAGCGAACAGATTTCTCAGTGTGCTGAGGTGAATGATGCATTTTGTTCATGGATGGCCGGTGTTTTGTGAAACCTACTTCATGAGTCCGTTTGATTAAGACGTTACGATGATTGACTGGCTTGAATTGCGTCTGTGACTGGAGAATTGTCCCGGAGTTAATGTGTCTTCTCTACTCTGATGCATCCACTCTGGTCTGACTGTGTATAGGTTTAATTGGCTGGCTTCAAATGGCTGGCCTGCCTCTGAACCTCATGCATGCACCTCTCTCTGTTCGCGTTGCTGTAAGTGCTTGTGAACGTCACAATGGCTACCTGTCTGAAATGACCTCCTTTTACGTTACCCATAAACCAACTGGGTCTTCCATCATGAGGAGTGTGGGGTTCCCCTGGCCACTCTGGGGCTCCGGACTCACCAGGGATGGTCATCTGTACACACATATCCATATGCCGATCGGGCCCCCGGCCGGGGTTGAGTTTAATCTCACGGGAAAGATTAACTAGGGGGTGGGGTTGGTTCGTTCGTGCGTGCGTGCGTGCGTGCGTGCGTCCGTCCGTGCGAGAGAATTAATGTCAGTATATGGATGAGACTTCTCCAACTCCTATTGTTGAGGTTCTTTTGCCTGCTGCCTGTGCACACCTCTGTTGTGAATCATCTCTCCCATGCTCTCTCCCTCTCTCTTGCTCCCTCTTCACATTCGCTCCCTCTTACCCACTCACTCTCCCCCCCCCCCTCCATCTCTCTCGCTTTGTCTCACCCCCCCACCTTTTCCTTCTGCTAGCCTAGATGAGACCCACATGTAGAAAATGCAATGAGAAGAGATTAGCATGAGGTCTGTTTGAAGAGTCGGCGTTTGTGGCTTTTCTCTTCTCTCCCCACAAACTGGCAACTGCTGTAATTGATATGCCACCTGCAATAAATCAGCTGAGCACTGTGTTCGAGCAGTGGCCATTATCTGAACGGACAGGTTTAACGCCAGCCTCCGTTGAGGAGCTGGTTGTGACTGGCTACTTGGCACAGTAGGGAGAGAGAGACATAGAGAAAGAGAGAGACAGAGAGAGAGACATAGAGACAGAGAGAGAGAGAGACACATAGAGAGAGAGAGACACACAGAGAGAGAGAGAGAGACAGAGAGAGAGAGAGAGAGAGAGAGAGAGAGAGAGAGAGACACAGAGAGAGAGAGACACAGAGAGAGAGAGACACAGAGAGAGAGAGACACAGAGAGAGAGAGACACAGAGAGAGAGACACATAGAGAGAGAGAGACACATAGAGAGAGAGCGCAGCAAAGGTTGAGAGCAGGGAGCACAAAGAGGCTGAGAGAAGAGAGAGAAGGCACCGAGACACGGAGAGAGGTCTGATTTATACATTCTGTTGGGCTCTGTCCCCTTTCATATTATTCTAGGACAAACACCTATACAAACCTGTAACATTTTCTCATACCTCGCTAATCCAAATACCCTACTTGTTTTCAACGAAACTCAACTGAGACTTTTTTAAACCAAATAAACGAATTGAAACAAAACGTTGAGAGTTTTATGACACCACATCCTCTCTCTCTGTCACTGAGAAGTTCTTTATTATGCTTGCCCAATTCCAACTGTGTACCTTCAGAGGCCTCTGGAGACAACAGTTGATAAGAGACTCAGTGATTGCCGCGGATGTGATTGCAGTGGATTCTCAACCAACGGGTCAAAATGTGACATGTTCCCTAGCCCCAAAATTATTGGCATGTTTTCCGGATCTTCCCATTTGGGTTAAACCTTATTTCACGGCCCTTGTTTAATTTTTACATTGCAAATGGAAACTGAAGTGGTAACAAAAAGAGTGGGAACACAAACAATTTTTACAGATCTGGAAGTAGTGGGTAATTCCTTATTGTGGATTGATTGGCAGTTTCAACATCTCTCAAACATTCAATCCGGGTAGGTTAGGCAGACGGGGGTCAATGGGAACTTTCCCACCTCATGTCCCATCTCAGGCTGAACATTCCCAACTCCTGTCCATCAGGGTGACTCTAGGAATAGGTTCATAGGCTTTAGCCTGGCAGGCTTTTTAGCCATCCACCTTATTGAGTTAGTCGTTGTGAATGAGCTGACAGTGGTTTTTGCAGCGGCATGCGTTGGACACAGACAGTGCGCCGTGATGGCATTTTCCATTATTTCTCAGGGTAGACAACCAGCCAGAGATCCAGGCAGATGCAATTTGTTGCTCCATTCACGCACTGTTATGTCACTGTATGTCGGCTGAAAATGAAAAGGAATTACTGTACAGATGACCCTATACAGAATGTTGGGCTCTCTGTTTTCTGTGTCTGTCTGTCTCTCGCTGTGCTTCCTGTTTGTCTCTCTCTGTCTCTCCTTACATCTCTTTGTTTCTCACTTTGTGTCTCTCTCTCTTTTCTCTCTCTCTCTCTGCCTTTTACATGTCTCTCTCGTTTTTTCCTCTCATGGAAATGACTAACGAAAATGAGCCAGCCAGCCCACACGCGCCACCACCCCTTTAAATTGACATCTGCTTTCTGTGCGGCGCGCCCGTACCATTGAGCAAGAAATTAGTTTTTATAGGCTAACTCGTCACTTTATTGCTCCTGCTTATGTTGAAGAGGCTCCGACACGCGTCGAGACATTTTATTATAATGCAGGCGTACCGCTGTATCTGATAACTGGCTCGGATTCCGTTTATTGCATTCAGGTTTTCTCTCACCGCGTAAGACACAGGATTTCCGGGTCCTTATTTAAATGCAGGTGGATCCACTGTTGAAACGCAAGTGTGCTTTCCTTCTGTCTACTCACTCGCTCCATCTTCCCCCAGCCTCTCTCCGCAGCCAATTTGTCTTGTCCAGGCTTTTATTTGTGGAATTTAGATGACACAAACTCCCCTAAAACTTGCAGCGATGAGAGCTGTGTCTTGCAATTCCACTACCACATACACTCCTCCACCCTCCCCCGGTCGCCGGAGATGGAGGGGCGTTCATGTGCCTTTCAGTGGTTAGCTTTCAGGGCTGTCAAACCAGCGAGGCTTGGAGTAAGGCAAATTATCCCCCTGGATGTTCTTCCAGCACACACATTTTAGGACTCTGTCCTTGTGCCTTCCTCCCTCCTCTGTTTCATTTTCTCACTCGATGTGTTACATATTAAAGGTGATTCAATTCATATAGTTCATGCAAGGTGTGAAAGCCCATTTGAGTACTGGCTCATATGGGTCGCATATGATGTCTCTTAAATTTGAGGGATTATCAGAGCAATCCCACTCCCACATGGAGAACTGCCAGGTCGTCTTGGAAACACTGGCTCCGACAACGATGTCTACAGGTTGCTTTCAGTTTGGATGGTGCAGGCTCCTGGCTGTCTTATATATGTTAACCCAAAAAAACACAACCTCTAACCGAAACACTAAGCCGTAAGTAGACTTTTTTCGTTGTTGGAACCAGCGACGAGGTCATTTGTTTTATTGTTTCGCTATCCTTTGCTGGAATTGTTGATCCCCTCCAGGTTAGTTAGATGTGTGCACACGGACACACTCACTGGTAAATACCTCTACCCCACGTCCTTGGGGACTGATTGACAGCCCTACCCCTCAAATGCTCTCCGGAGGGATGAAAACTAAATGAGGAAGAAATAAGTCTTTCCCCCCCCTCTGATTTTCTCTCTCTCTCTCGTTTTGGTTCCCTCCCTTTCTCTCTCCCTCCCTCTTCCATTGTCTGTCCTTTTTTCCACGATTCAGTTCCATCATAAAATATCCCTCCGCCGACACTTTCATAGTCAAGGTGAAATTGAGCTGTGCCTTGGAGAGTTGCCTCGCACACATTTTGCATAATCAGCATTTACAGGAGAACTAATGTCCCGGTATTGCTGGAACATGATTGGCCTGTCAAGCAATGCCGAGGCGAGCCAGCTCAGAGCTCTCTGCCATCATTGTCACTGGAGGACACCCAGAAGGCAAAAAAAAAGGGGGAATAAAGTCCTCATTCATTACCTCTGCCGTCAATCATCTCCCATCTCTAACTCTACTTATGTCATTTACCTAGTGGATCTTCTTTGAATTGGGAATGGTAGTCTTGGTTTGTTGCATTTGAAAGGTGATTCAGTTAATATACTCCCTGAGTGTGGAACCGCTGTTGAGTACTGCCCCATATGGGTCCCATATGATGTCTTCTCATTCTGAAGAATTAGCACATGCAATGATCGAGGGGGGTGGAATTAGGGCTAAGTGCAGCTAAATCCAGTCAATCCCACTCCCACACCGGGAACAGATAAATCATCCTGGAAAACGTTGGCTCAGACAATTAGGCCTACGGATTGCTTTCGGTTTGGATGGGAAACGGATAATTAGCATGTGACTGCTGAGAGTGGATGACTGGGTTGGGTGGGTGGGCGAGCGAGCGGAGCTTTGTGGAAGAGAGGGGCTTTTCATTGTTGGAGCCGCAACAACAATGACAACCACAACAGCAATTAATCTCTCTGAGATGTGTGGTATACTATTGTCTCCACTCTCTATCCCTCGCATTCATTAATTTCCTTTTTCTTCTAGCTTGTATTGTTTCTCTACATCCTGATATAGCATAATGGCCCTGAATCGTCATTGTTTTTAGTTAACCTCCCTCTGGGTAAAGAAACATGTTCTGGCCATCAGAGAGCTGTGTATCTACTACAGAGTAACTGTGAACCATGCCTCCATGATATTGGCAGAATGAAGCTCTGATTAGGAGAAGGGGGGGTGTTGATACCACACACGGGGAAGACTGGCAGGGAGCAGACCTGGATACAAATTGTGTGATATCAATAGAGGGGTGCCTCCTCTGGCAATTTCCTAAGCAAACCTTCATGATACCCACGCGACACAGTTGATGATATGAAATATTAAAGGCTCTATGTTGTGCGTCTCTTAACTTACCGTAGTGTGACTCGCAATATTGTATGGTGCATTTCGTAATACGCCCGTGGCTGCCTTCATAATTGAATGTAGTCACGGATATACCCTCCAGGCCTGAGTTGGTATCATTTATTCATCTGGGGTGCTTGAATGTCGTCTTAACTTTTGTCTAAATTTGGCACTGCATCTCGTGCGCTTTTAGGCTTCCTGGCTGATGCATAATCAATAGGAAATGTTCCATCAAGACTCAATGTGTTTTTTGCCTTGCAGGGCTCTCTGCCGTGCTGCCGAGGATGATGCTTTGGATGACAGCTCCGAACACAGAGAAAAGGACAGCGGATCAATAGGAGCTTTCCCTCTTTTCCCTTTGGCTCATCCACCCTCCTTCCAGAGGAACACAGCTAAACGTAAACCGATCAGAACCAGGGACTAAGTGCTGGAGTGAACCAACCTCCCCGTCGCTTCCCTGAGCCTTGTACCCCGCAAGCCCCAGATATGTGGTCCCTACAACGGTCAATCACTGCCCCCCGCCTGGGGAACATGCTTTTTCTAGGGGTGCTAGTCCTCATTACAGGCCCGTCCCAGACAAGAGGCCAACCCCAGCCCTTCAAAGCATTCTCCCCCACAGAGTGGGGACTGACGCACCTGGCCATTCACAACAAGACGGGTGAGGTCTATGTTGGGGCGGTCAATTGGATCTTCAAGCTCTCCAGTAACCTTACCAAGCTACGTAGCCACGTGACCGGGCCTGTGGTAGACAATGAGAAGTGCTACCCTCCGCCTAGCGTCCAGTCGTGCCCCCATGACCTGGCCCATACCAGCAATGTCAACAAGCTGCTTCTCATCGACTACGCCCAGAACCGGCTCATTGCCTGCGGTAGCACCTCCCAGGGAATTTGCCAGTTCCTCCGGCTAGACGACCTGTTCAAACTGGGCGAGCCACACCACCGTAAGGAGCACTACTTGTCCAGTGTGGCCGAGTCTGGCACCATGTCTGGGGTCATCATCACCTCTCCCCACGGCCCCGCCAGCAAGCTGTTTATCGGCACGCCCATTGACGGCAAGTCGGAGTATTTCCCAACGCTATCTAGCCGCAAGCTGATGGCCAACGAGGAGAATGCTGACATGTTCAGCTTTGTCTACCAGGACGAGTTTGTGTCTTCGCAGCTCAAGATCCCTTCAGACACACTCTCTAAGTTTCCCGCCTTTGACATCTACTACATCTACAGCTTTAGTAGTGAGCAGTTTGTCTATTACCTGACCATGCAGCTGGACACTCAGCTCACCTCGCCCGACGCCTCCGGGGAACAGTTTTTCACCTCCAAGATAGTCCGACTCTGCGTGGACGATCCCAAGTTCTACTCGTACGTTGAGTTCCCCATTGGCTGCACCAAGGACGGTGTGGAGTACCGTCTGGTCC
This sequence comes from Esox masquinongy, assembly GCA_016801175.1. Taxonomy (NCBI): domain Eukaryota; kingdom Metazoa; phylum Chordata; class Actinopteri; order Esociformes; family Esocidae; genus Esox; species Esox masquinongy. The sequence goes on from JACXGI010003780.1 coordinate 55,120, forward strand.
AGGATGCTTACCTTAGCCGCCCCGGCAAGCAGTTAGCCAACTCCTTAGGTATTTCCGAAGACGAGGACATCCTGTTCACCGTGTTCTCGCAGGGTCAGAAGAACCGGGCCAAGCCGCCCAAGGAGTCGGCCCTTTGTTTGTTCACCCTGCGCCGCATCAAGGAGAAGATCAAAGAGCGCATCCAGTCATGCTACCGGGGAGAGGGGAAGCTTTCCCTGCCCTGGCTGCTCAACAAGGAGTTGGCCTGCATCAACTCGGTGAGTCCTACTGATGTGTTTACATGATTCTATCTACTGCCCTTCAATGCTGATTGAGTACCGCAATATCAATGAATGGCAGTATCAGTTTAATCTCTGTAATGGCAAACCTTGTGGTTGGACTTGAATAGGCTGCAGTCATATTATCAGGTTTTTGCTTCCGATAGTGGTGATGGAGACCTGCGTAGTATAAGGCTGTGTGCATGCTCATGTAAACAAATGGCTGGTCTCCTGATCAGACACAGGACACAGGACTTACTTTGAACACCACTCTGCCATGATGCTGACATTTAGGTTCAGTCCCTCTCCCTTTCCACTACTTCTCCCTCAGGATATTGTAAGCCAGTGGTAATTAGCGAGTGGTAGTGCAAAGTGTCGTGACTTTGAATGGGTCCCACTGTAACCCTACTCTCTTCCTGGAACCTGAGTGCTTTGATTCATTCCAACAGGGACATCATTAGCTCTGTCCCTAGGATTTGTGAAATGTCACTCAAACGAGTGGCACACACATTCCAGTAAGGGAGGGTTGATGGGAGGCTGTTTGCAGGGCGAGACCTCCCAGGGAAGGCGGAGCCTTGGCTGGCGTCCTACTGATCCATGGTGCATGGCAGCGCATGTTTTACAGAGCTTACAAAATACACTCTCTTCGTCTGTCTCACTCTCTCTTCCTCCCTCTATCTTTCTTTCACTATTTATCTCTTTCTTTGATTCTTTCTCTTTCCTTATTTCTTCCGTGTCTTTCTTTCCTTCTTTTTCCCTTCTTCCGTATTCTATTCCTCCCACTTTTTCAAAATGGTTGCCCCACCTCCTCTTGCCACCATCTTTCTCTATCTAGTCTTTCTTAAATTCTCTTTTTATTCCCTTGTTTCTGCAACTTGCTCAGCCTATCAGCTGGCCTCCCCATTCTCCAACGCCTTCTACTTCCTCTATTCACTCCGAGTTTTTTTCTTTTTTCTTCATCTCCCCTTTCATGATGAGTTGTTTGATATACCACTCGTATTTAACGGAGGAATGGCACAGCTTGGCGGCAGGTGCTACATGCTAATAAAGGCCCTGCTACAGCTGTACATCCTGTGTTCTCATAATGGTGTTGAAATGAGCACACCAGTAGCAGCCGGTTACTCTTTATTATAATCCATTAGCAAGAGTGCACAGGTGTTTGAATGAAAGAGGGAGGGATGGAGCGAGGCAACAAGAAAGAAGAAAGGTTAGTTGAGTCACCCAGTCTCCCCTCTCAACATAATGAATGTAATAAAGGAAATAGAGGGGTTGTTAGTGGCCCAGGAGAAGTGTTCAGCTTGCTGTCTAACCCTTCCTCAAGTTATGAATAAGGAGGAATTCGTATGCAAACTCTTAGGCAGAGCATGTAAAAATCGTGAAAAACCATGCCATGTGGTTTACAAGACAGCCTTTGACTGAAAATGCATCAGCCGCAGACTGTTACCTGCCATCTTGACCGAACCGTGGACCAGAACACATCGCTTAAACCGTCAAGGGTGGACTGATTTAAAAAGACATTTCAGTCACATCTCTAGCTAACACGGATCGATATTTACCTGTGAGTGGTTCAGAAGAATTCTGGAAATAATTGGTTGGCAACTGCAAACACATGGTAGGAAAATCCATTAATTGGAAAAGGGTATTGATATCTGACTGTATCAGTGCATGTATTCAGAACCAATTAAAACTGCAAGCAGTGTTATGCGTGTTTCAGCGTTCAAATACTATATCACCTTATTGCGCAAATTTCGCGCTGAGAGGCACATTTTTCCATAGATACACCAATCAAGGCATGGATGGGTTTCCCTGTCCAATGTGCTAAATTCATGACTCTTGACTGAGCATATGCGCTAGATGTGTAGATATCACCAGTGAACTTCTGAAACACTGATAAAATGTCACACATCTGATGAGTCTTATCATCTGATGCAGGTAGCGTAACCAGGAATGCCAAATTTTATTGAAAGTATACAGCCCAATCACCCGAGGATGCCACAAAAAACCCGCACAAAAGCTATTTTTATTATACAACTCTATTTGTAAATTGACCAGCCCAAGCCCATTTTTGCCCTAACTCGGTCATAAAAAATAGCCCAATTGGGTAACACTTAGCGTAACTCCCTTTGTACAGAATGAACTGGACCAGCAACTCTTATGTCACTATTCTGTTTTTAATGTTTCTTTTGGGGCTGATGACTAATAATGCTTCCTCAATGGGGCATTACTAAGGCTTAAAACTAAGGCTTAAAAACTAAATTCCAGATTTGAAAAAGGCATAAATAATTACTAGCTAAAACTTTCATAATTTTCATGTCATCAATGATTTCAGATGCAGTATAACGTTAACTAGCTAGTTAAAGAGTGGAGTCCATCGAATTTTAGCTAGCTATTCTTGGTCCTTGCATCTGTCAGAGTATATTTGATTATAAATTGACAATGGCAAAGATGTTTTCAACTAAACATTTACCTACTTAGCAGTGTTGTTGTGTTTCCAAGGCCCTATAATGTGATTTGGACAAAATCGTTATCAGCCGCCGTTTAGTCATTACTGTAATTCCCGTTCAGTTTCTGGTCATCAATATGCCTGTCGTGTCTATAACAATGACGCAACCGAGCGACAGAGGTGCAAATTATAAATGTCTATTTTCAGACCACTTTAAAAGTCTAAGGCTATTCGTTGCATTATATTGATAACAGGGACATCAGCAGACATGGACATTCTTTGGTCAGCCCTGTGTGTTTCCAGGTCTAATATTTCCCGAGGTCGATGTTTTGTACTGCAGATATTGTGTCAATTAAGTGTTCATTACTAAAACAAACAGACGCTTCTTTCCAATGTTGCTACCTACAATTACAATACAATTCAAGAAGTAGTAGCATTTTAATTTGTTTTTGATACTGTAGGCTGTATATTTCTGGTAATTGTATCAAATGTCCTGTAATTGATTTAGGCCTAACTGTTTCATAAGTTTTAGTTTTGGTGAAATGCACATAAGCCCACTGTTCAGGTCACTAAATAAATCATGATAGTTATTTAAATAAGACAATTGTGAACCAGAAACTGGCATGACCAAGCTCCGTTATTTTCACTGCCACCATAGTGACCAGTTAAAAATTGTTGTTGCACTACCAACTCCAACGGTGCAAATATATTCTGGAACCCTGAAATCTGTCCTTTTGTCATGCATTAACACACATTTTATCCTTCCAACAACCAGAGTACACCCCCCCTCCTTAATCTGCCTAGTCAGTCCCAACACTTAAAACTGATTCCTGTTTTTGAAGCCTACTTGTTGCCATAGCTTCCATGCCTTTGTGAGAACCATGATGTAATAGCTTCTTTGTTGAGCGGATTGGCTGGACCCTTGAACCCGTGGCGACCCGGGTCAGGCATCGATCAAAAGGGACTCTTTGAGTAGACGTAATCCTGTAAGAAAAGTTTTTGGATCAGCTTTTTACTCCTACTCTCTCTTATATGTAATAATAAGAAAGTAGATGAGGTAAAGTGATTTCAGCTCGTTGCTTAGTGGGGGTGGAGATGAGGTTAGCAGTTGACCCTGGTGTGGAGCGGCTGGGAGGAGGTGCAGACGGAGGCACGCCATTGGTTGACTGGCGAGCACAGCCTATCATGATTGATGGTCTCCCGTACTGCCAGCTCCCCTTATTGGCCCTGCACTGTGGGTGTATATGTGTGTTGTAATTATTCTGCCCTGTGTTCACACATTCACGTTCACACGCGCACACACACACAGACATAACAGTGGAGGGTCCTCGGGCCCTTGTCATCTCTCTATGACGTTTATTAGTAATACCACAACCTTCCACTGCTCTGAGGGAGGATCGATAGAAACCATTTCCCCTCTGAGGGAGAGACACGTAGGAAAGGTGGGGAGATGTGGGGGTGAAATTGCATTCCAGAGGGGGGGTGAGGGTAAGGAGGGATTGCACGAGAGAGCTATAGCTCCAAAAAAGATGGAAACAGGGGAAGGAGAGCAAGTTGGTGGCTAATTTTGTTTTTTTTTGGGGGGGGGGGGCGGAGTGTAGATGAACAGAATGTTAGCTAGCTCCTGAGAGCTGTCGGTAGTCATGTCTGCTAACAGCAGGAGAACAGGAGGAGAGGATATGATTGAACGCATGCTCCACTACAAATAATATTGGTGTCAGTCACCCTGGTGCTGCGCTGTCACCTTCACCGCAGCGCCTTTCCATCATCTGCGTCTTTTCACAGAGAGGCCCTGTCGAGCGGTACCCCTGACCCTGCCCGCCAGCTGCTAGCATCCCATACCAAGCTTAACGTCGTCAGGTGACACGTTGACATTCGTGCTGTTGAACAAGTGAATCGTACAACGGGACTGTTGAAGGATCGCCGTTGGGATCGGCTCGTGTGTGTGTGTGTGTGTGTGTGTGTGTGTGTGTGTGTGTGTGTGTGTGTGTGTGTGTGTGTGT
>JACXGI010003781.1:0-59513 GCA_016801175.1 Esox masquinongy
GTTGTCACATGTAGCACACAGCCAGTACTTGCCAGAAATTCCTGCAGTTCCTTTAATGTTGCTGTAGGCCTCTTGGAAGCCTCCCTGACCAGTTTTCTTCTCGTCTTTTCATCAATTTTGGAGGGACATCCAGTTCTTGGTAATGTCTCTGTTGTGCCATATTTTCTCCACTTGATGATGACTGTCTTCACTGTGTTCCTTGGTATATCTAATGCTTTGGAAATTCTTTTGTACCCTTCTCCTGACTGATATCTTTCAACAATGAGATCCCTCTGATGCTTTGGAAGCTCTCTGTGGACCATGGCTTCTGCTCTGAGATGCAACTAAGAAAATGTCAGGAAAATCCTACTAGAACAGCTGAACTTTATTTGTGATTAATCAGAGTCACTTTAAATGATGGCATGTGTGTAATGACTTCTATTTAACATGAGTTTGAATGTGATTGGTTAATTCTGAACACAGCCACATCCCCAGTTATAAGAGGGTGAGCAAACTTATGCAACCAGGTTATTGTAAGGTTTTTATTCTTCATTTTTCCCCCTCGATATTTTCAGTTTGTTTTTCAATTGAATTGTTCACATTATAGGTCACATTAAAAGTGGAAAAAGTTCTGACATGATTTATCTTTGTCTCATACTTTTACATCACAAAAACCTGGCATTTTAACAGGGGTGTGTAGACTTTATATCCACTGTATATATAAAATTACTCAGATTGCTCCTAAAAGTTACATAAAATTGGGAAATTAGTCCCTGACCCTCAGACGAACGCTAAAGATACTAGTTGATTTAAACAAGTAACTAATAAAAATGAGTCAGTATTTACAGCAGTGTTACATTACCTCAAAACTAGAAGGAACACTCATTTTAACATCTGGTCATGTGTCCAAAATGGGTTTTTTTTCAAATAATGTTCTAGAGGTCAATTGTGGATGAACCGGTTTTCTCTTAGATTGGTATGACACATCATCCACGTCAACCGTACTCTACCTGAAAAAGTGATTTCACCATACCAGTTCATAATTACAAAATCTACCAGCTCAACATCCTTGAAACATTTGGCATTTGGCTCATTGGCCCTAGAGGTGTGGTTGTGATTCCCAGCAACACCTTGCTAAATGCTCAGTTATGCAATATAAGATGATTCATGGCCCTAGAGAAAGGGACTCACAGTGGAATGATGACTATGTAACAAGGCTGCCAAGTGAAGCAGTGTAAGTCTTAGGATATAAACACATCTTTCAGTCACAATCAGTCACCCAGGTGAAGCCAAGCAAGGAAAGTGACCAGACATATTTGTCAACATGATTTATGATGCTATACAAGATAAAGTATATGCAGAGTTCTAGACAGTGTCCTAATTAAAAACCATGGCTCAAATGTTTCTACGTAAGTACCCCATCATAAACTGAAAAAATTTCATTAGATTACTGTTTGGAAATGTGCTGTTTTCATGGCTGTAGAAACCTTATATTTTGTATGTTATTAGAAAAAAAGTGTCAGTTTATACTTTTCTCCAAAACACAGATCAAAGAATATTCTAGACTTTTACTTTCATTCTACTCCTCTTCCTTCTCCTTCCTAGTGAACCAGAGAGACTGGGGAAAAAAAACAATAACCTTTTCATGCAAGGTCAGTCTAGGACAACACTGGGATATAATTTGTTATATGAGGAAGTGAAACAGTTCTCAGACAGTCAGCATGAACACTATGCCCTTTACACCACTCAATTGATCCTTATCCAGGGCCTAAAAGATAATGATTTAAACAACCTATCATAAGACACTGAATAGGAACTCATACGGCAGCATATGTTCCTTATTGTTCCTCCTTATAGTTCAAACGTTTTTTTTGTGTTTTTGTTTTTTTACAAAAACCTAGCCAAATGCCCAGAAAGCATAACTCGGAACCATGGATTTCTTCAACGAGCAGTGTCATACAACTTATTGATTTTTTAGAGGGAATAAAAACAAATACAGATGCAGAAAGTAGGTCGTTCAGCATCTTCTGTCTCCGGCTCTGCCCAAATGCTTTCAAGAAATGTCAGGTCATACAATATAAATCCTACATCCAGTATGTCAAATAGATAAATAGACATGCTACCTTTCATATATTTGCTAACTAAAGTACATTTTTGCAAGATTTGTTGTATTTCACATTACCTGAGTCCTCCCGCTCTGCCAGCCAGACCTGTGGAAACGCTTCCTGAGTAGAAAGTTCAACGATCTCTATCCAGCGTTCTTTTTCCTAAAAATCTTATGATTAACTCATTTTCCCAATATAGGCAACCGGAAGAATAAAATAAAATATATAATTTAAACCAATAGTCTTCATTACACTTTGAGAATCATTTTTTGTGTAGTCTATCGATTGGTCAGAAGAATCTACACACACTAAAGAGAAGCGGGTTTCCCAAAGCACCCCGACAGCAGCCTCTGTTCTGTTGGTGCTCTCCTCCACGGTGCACGGTGGTCCAGCCCCTCCTCTTTCCGTGAAACCGCAGGTCTCCAACTCTCCCGTTCACACTGAGAGCAAATGACACTGTCACGTGTCCACATACAAGGATAAGAAAATTCGATACTTGATTTAACCCTTTCCATGCACAGGTGAGCTTTTTGATTGGTGGTTAGTCACACATAAAAAAGAAAATAATCTTTTTTTCACGGAAAATATACTAATTCGTACTAATTGGTAACAGGACACGACACCATATGCACAAAACTAGCATTTTACAGTAAACATATTAAATGCTTTTATGAATGAAATGAATAATTAGCTAATACAACCAGCCTCCACCAGCCTTTGAAAATATTGTGCAACGTCACAAACACCTTCTATAGAATAGAATAGTTCGTGCAATTGAAAACACTGCATCTGCTAGGACAGCTACTGTCGCACTATCTATATTGCTCTGCTTGCTTTTATTATGGTCCACCATAAGCGCCCAGTCTTAGAGCCTCCAACCCATCCCCCTCTTAAACAGATACTTTATCTTGCTTTTCTCCACCAAAGTGTTGCTGCACTCATGTATACAAAGTCATACTCATAGTGCCCATAGCAACAGGGAGGAAATGAGAAGGGGACTAAATCTAGTGCCCGCCCTTCCTGCCCTTTACCCATTAACTCACACTGAGCAAATATGTAGTGGATAATCTCTTACGATCATTGGCAGCAGCAACATTAAAATAAATATAAGCCTAGCAATGAGTAAGTACATAATGCATATGGGGGCTCTCTGAACAGTTGAATACCAGGCAAGCCCTACTGCATTAATTTTAGTCCAACTGGTAACCCGAATTGCCTGCAGCAATTATTCAGCTGAATGAATGGAGAAATGTGTGAAATTTAGGCCAGAGTTCTTGGCCACTCGGATGAGAACACATCATTAAGGTGATTGCACTTGTTGGTGCCATCTGCAGGCACAATATCAATGATAATCTGCTTTTAAACAATGGAACAGTTGTTAATTTTTAAGGCTAGCATGTGCAGCTGGACAACATAATAGATTACATAAGACTACATAATGCATGTCTTCCCAGACACATTACAAAAAATAAACATAACTGTTTTAAAGACAATACAAACTGACTTTTTACAGGCCCAAAATCAGACTCGTTTAATTAGTAACTTTCAAGCACAGTCACTCGTATAGACTCGATTCGTTAGTGCCAGTGTTTCAAGTTGGTCAATACTGCCCCCAAGTGTTCATTGGATGAAATCACATGCTGTGACAATTTGCAATTTGTCGTGATTGCATGGGCATGTAATAACACAAGAAGCAATTTTCATAAAAAGGTTCATTCAATGTTGTGTTTTTCTGCCAAATTTAGAGGTTGGGATGTGGTCAATCATGCAATTTCACATTAGCCTGTTGGTACCAACAACCCGAAACAGAGACAGGCAGCTTGTCGTTCTGTTCTTCAGCAAGACAGTTAACTGTTGCCGTGACAAAATGTCAGATCCACTAACTGGGTGCCGCTTCCAGGATGCCACGTGATGGTGGGATATTCAAATTTTATTTGTTTTAATACCTTTTATACACGTGTCAAATATGAAAGTATATAAAGACCCACCTAATTATGCATATGAGTGCCACACCCCCAGGGCCCAAATCTGGGGTGTCTCCATATCCATATTTATTTAGGTATTTTATTTTTTTATTTTATTTAATCTGGGGGACACATTGAGACCTGAGTCTCATCACATGTGCCCTGGGAACACAACCAAACAAATGGCACATAGATTTAAATACATATAAAACATGCAAAAATACATAGACATACACAGTTAGTTAAAAGATACACATTCATAAATATAAAAATCCTTGGCCATCAAAACAAACCGACCCAAAGGCACTAAGGCCCCCAAACAAAGTACCAACTGGATGCCATTCCAAACATTGGGCGCTAAGCATGAAAAAGCAAATCTACCAAGCTCAGTGTTTATCAAAGGGGTCAGTGATGTTAACCAACCCTGTGACCTGATGTTATAATTCAAAACGCTGAGCTTCAGCAGAGATGAGAAGTAAGTTGTCTATGAAGTCTATGGAGAAGGGCCTTGTAAGGTGTTACCTCTGTGGCAAATGGTATGCTTCTCAAAGGGCCACTGAATCAATATCTTTGGCTTTACATACGTACTATTTTTTATTGCTCCATATTAGTCAATTAATCATATTACCTGTGGCTATAATATATTTAGTATTGACACACACTAACAAGTACTTCCATACAAACATAATGTACACACCAACACTCAAACATACTGTCATACATGACATGTACACCCGTATACTGACGCTAATTTAGCCTTTTACTTTTAGTCTAGACCTGTTGTTATCAAAGTATGTGACAAATGTATTTAGATTTGTTATGAAGTAGAGAGAGTATGTATGATTACCATTCTGATTCATGGGGGCAGCCAAATGGTGTATCGGTAAAGTCACTGCCTCATGGTACACCTGGGTATAATTCTTGAACGCAGCAAACCATCTTAATCCAGGGGGCCTTGCCTGTGTAGGTGACACAAGGCTCAGCACCATCTGGGATTGGTGGGATTGGTGTCAAACAAAGGATGCCTTGCCTCGTCGCGCTCCAGTGACTCTTCGCGGTAGGTTGGGCACCTGCGAGCTAAATTGTTGTTGTTGGCTGGTGAACACGGTCTCCTCCTAGAGCATAGATGCTGGCAAGTACTTCCTGGTTCAGCGAGAGTTGTGACAGAACAGCTTGGCGAGGGCTTCAAAATGACATGTGTTGATCTGGGACTCTCCCCTGCCTACCAGGAGTTGCTGTGATGAGGCGAGGACATGAGCAAAAATAGGAATTCACAAAACTGGAAGGTAAGGAAAAACGTAGTCAAACTGTGTTCAAAAAGTTTTACTAGAAAATAAAACGCATTTACGTATTTTACATGTGAAACATATTACGGCATAACTAGTTGAGAAATCTTCCAGATAGCCTTTATACTTCATATTAGTAAACACCAAGAAACGGGGGTACTGAGGGTCTGAGGTCATGAGGTCAACTTGGTATCATTCTCACAATGGCTGAGTGTTAGTGGACAGTCACATCAGAAGGCTACATCCTGTAGATGGCGTGAGGAGTATGAGTTATGGTCACAGCAAGAGAGCGGACTAATCACGCCACTGCCCTTTGCATGCTGGGGGAACAAGGCAACGGAGGTTGGAGTTGCGTGTGATAACTGACAGATATTAGAGCGAGGCCATTTCCTCCATCCTACTGACCTGGAAGATTTTTATCCTACAGACCCCCTGGTGTCCCTACTGCGGCAGTGACAGGCCACAACCCCTGATCTCCTCATTAGAGACTCCGAAAACAAACAACTAAACAATAACAACACAAAAGAGGATCCCCAGAAAAAAACAAACTGTACCCTCTTTCTGCCATGGCTGGTTGTGTTGTACGAAATCATGTCATGGGTTACGCTCCTCCAGCACCAAACAGCAGGAGGCAGAGGACCAGGCACGAAAAAGCACAAAGAAGCCATCAGGACTCAGGCGGTGTGAGCGGGCCTGCTGGTTACCAGGCTCCAGGGAAGCCTGTCCGGGGGATATATGGACTGGAAGAAGCAGACGTGGCGTCCAGCAGCATCCCACTTCATTCTATGCATCATGGCACTGTGACTGTACACCACGGTCAGCCCTTGTTCCTGCCTGGTCACTCCCATAACCCCTTGCATGGCCCCTCTGCCCCTTGACCTCCACCACCACCACGGTAGACCAGACCCTCAGCTTACCCTAGCCTGTCTTCTCATCATCCCTGCCTTTTTCCTCTCTGCATGGACATAGTTACAGTTGCCTTCCAAGAAAAACAGCTTGTGGATACATCTGGTTATTTTTACAGACGCTAAATACATTTTCACGTATTCGGTTGTAGATAGTGTGGTTGGTTTATTGCTATGGTTGGTTTAGTGAATCAGTGTAAAATGACAAAAATGTAATGAAAATGTTTAAATCCATCTCGGTCTCTCGTGGGTCAGTGTACACATTTTAATCATTGAAGAGGTTATGCCAGATGAAGGTCTATGATGGAAATGTTGCTTTTAATTAAAGTTATTATAACACCTTCAAGCAGAGACAGGGTGCAAAAGTGTATTTTTATTCATCATATTTTTTTATATAAAACATATTTACCTCCTTTTTAATTTTTGGCATTTGCATTTTAGTCATTTAGCTGATGCCCATATCCAGAGTGACTTAGTAGTGAATGCATACCTTTCCAATCTGTTTTTTTACAGTATATTTTCCTCCCCAGTTTCATATTATCCAATTGTATCTATGGCCCTTTTTCATTAAAACAACTGCTAACAAATGTGGGAGAGTGAAAGATCACATTGAGCATTCTACTTATGCATCCATGCCAAGTCATTCTGATATTTCACACTGCTCTTCCAACCAGACAGTAACGTGGATCGGTAGTTAGATTTGCAGGGGCCTGAGCCACCAGAAACTTGTTAGAGCCTGACAGGAAGTCCCTGCTGACAATGCTTCCCCCCTTCCCAGGCGATGCAGGGACATTTGCATCAACCATGGGGTTTCCTGGCCACTCGTCAGCTCACAGAACAGTCTAACCTAGCTAAGGTTGTCAGCTTACTGCTATGAAAGCAGCCTAAGAACGCTGTACCCACTGGGAGGCCTCTATAAAGCTTTTTTTTATTTTATCAAACAGCTTTTTATTAGCGTATGAAATAATATCCTGATGGCAACCCTCTGAACTAAGGATCACATGTTTTTTGGTCCCCAGAGCTTTTTCAAGTGAGGGAAATCCCAAGACATGGACAACATGTCTGAATAGTGTTCTTCACTTTAAAATAGTGTGAGGTCTCATGTAAAACTACAATAAAAATTATCAGGAATAAGTTATAATATTTGCTTTATTTGTGTGCAAGCATGCAGAAAGAGAGATTATGAAGAACTAGCAAAAAGGTCAGAGGTTACTTAGTGTGTGTCAGTAATGGAGATTAAGGGCCTAATGAACTGCATAAATACTGCAGAGGCTGTAAAACTACTTCCATCCAGCAAGGCAGCCAAGCCTCATTACATTGTTAGGAAATCTCCACTTGGAGCAGCTTTGCAGACGCACAGTCACCTAAAAAATAAACAAACATTGAAAGCCAAGGCCATGTAAGAAAGTCAACCAACACACAATAGAAGGTGAAAGAGATCTGTTAAATCTACCACGCCACTTTTACGGGTCCTTTCCTAGAGGGGGATCTTCTGGTGAGGAGATAATAATGTGAAATTCATGTGAGGCCATGACAAAGCAGAAAAGAAAGGTTAGCTATTCCCAAACTCAAACCCAAAGCTAAAATGTGAATTAAAAAGATAAAAAATCACCATGACCAGACAAAAGTTTTTATTACTCGGGTATAAACATCCCAAAGAAATTAAGCTGTGATGAAATGCATGTTAATAACAAGTAACATCTTGCTTTTGATCCTTGGTATCAGATTTCCGAAGGTAAGGAAATGAAATAATATATTTTGCCCAGGCTTGTTTATTCCTGACCTAAAATAATCACCATGTCCTGTTTTATTTTATTAAGTTATTAGTAAGTTGCATGAGCTAACTGAGCAGTATTTGAAGTGCTCTTGCCTCATAAATACTACGGGATTAAAAGGTGTGCCCCAAATTCTCTGATCCATGCAGGGGTCTAGCTGTGAAAACACTCAAGACAAAAAACTAAAATGAATGGCGCTTAATCGGCCTCCTCTTTCGCAGGATTTGACAGATTACGGAGAAATAGTTGGCATATCCCCCTAAATCAGATTATCATGTTGCAACTTTGACCAGTGAAGTGGAAAACCTCTGACCGCTCAAATAATTCCAGATTATTCAGACAGAAGTAACATGCTTCAAATGGTGGGATGAAGAGACTTTGCAGCAGAAAGGAAACAATAGCTAGGCCAAAAAATTATTTTAGATTGATTTGAATGTGACTATATACTGTACAATCCAAACGTATTCAGAAAGAAACACTTATTTTGTGGTTTTGGTTCTACTGCAGCATATTGTATTGGAAATGAAACAATGACTCAGAGCTGACTCGGCTTTAATTTGAGGAATTTTTTTTACATCTATAAACTATGAACTGTATCACAGCCCTTTTTAAGCAAATTCCATCATTGTAGAGGACCAAACGTAATTGGGCAAGTAACATAATCTTAAATAAAATATGTAGTACTTGATTTCAAACCCTTTTTTTTAAAGTGATGTCCAATGAGTTGTTAAGCATTCAACTGGATCTGAGCAGATAGGATGTTTCTGTACACTTCAGAATCCATCCTGTTGCTGCTTTCAGTGGTTACATTATCAATAGACAAGTGAAACCAGTTCCAGGGCAGCCATACATTCCCAACCCGTAACACTAACTCCATCATGTTACAAAAACGAGGCGGTATGCTTTACACAAGCAGTTCCTTTCTTCCTCTACACTCTATCTATCATTCTGGTTCAGGTTAATCTTTGTCTAATCTGTCCATAAGACATTGATCCAGAACTCTCCAGGTTTTTTGTTATGTTCTTTCTAGCAAACTGTAACCAGGCTGTTCTTTTCTTGAGGCTTAGTAGTGGTTTGCATCTTGAGGTAAACCCTCTGAGGGCATGCTGCAGTCTTCTCTTTATACTCTTACAGATGTCTATGGCTACATCCTGGAGAGTGTTTATGATCTGTTCACAATTGAATGCATTCTTCAGACCTCTGCAACAGTGGTCTTCTGTAGTCTACCAGTGTGTTATTGCTCCTTGAAAATGTACCAACAGTTGATTTTAACACATCTAATGTTTTGGTTATGTCTTATACCACTGTTTTCAAAATGTTCATCTTAATGATGGCCTGCTTTACAGTCATTGACCCTTTGCTCCTTAAGTTGAAAGACATCAGCAACAGACTCCAAAAACAAATGCCATACCTGGAATTACCTCTAGACCTTTTGTTAGCACTCTTGTGCATGAACTAACTATGCAACAGCACACACCTGGCCAAAAGACAACTGAGTTGCCAATTGATACTTCTGGACCCCTAAAATAGCGAAGACTATAAAAAGGGGCTGCAGTTCCTATACAGTCCACAGTTTATTGACATAAAATTAACCTCTTAGTAACTGTTTCATTTCCAATCCATTGTGCTGAATTTCAGAGCCAAAACAAAGAAAATCCTTTCATTCTATTAATGTTACTTAATCTGATAAAAAAATGCAATGTTGTTCAAAACCTAACCTTTGATTTGAAGAAAACAAGTGCATAAACGAACCTTTAGCATTCGACTATACTGATCTTTATTCTCACAGCTGAGTAAACATTGTGCTGTGTAGCCTAATCTATTAGCCATGCCTTCGTATTAAAAGGGATTAACAAAACATTGCAAAAATGTCATGATAGAACTTTAACTCTACCAGATTAGGTGTGTGCTGGGACACAGGTAAAACCAGTGCGTAAAAAAACACAGATGGAAAAATCCATATTCTTAAGCCATAGTAAACCAGTCTTACGTCAAACAAAATCGTGTAATATACAGCCTTTAAGTTTGTCATTACTTTATTCCCTGAAATCTGTTTGGAGGTTTAATATATCTGTATATATTTTTGAACAAGTTTAAGTATTTCACTAGAATACAAAGTTTTCAAAATGTAATGAAATGCACCACAGTAAAATTAAATCAATACGTCGAGTGAAAAACCCGCGCATGCGCAATAAACATCAAAACAAGCACAAACCAAGCTGTCAAATTCTTGCACCATTGGTGGACGATACACAAATTGTGTTACTACTAAGTAAGAAATGATGTGTTATTATTATGAATGTAGCCAAATCATCCATTATTACGGCATTATTTATGATTAGCTGGGTTGCTTGTAGGATTCTATTGGTCTCAGCGACGTCTCAGCTGGCTAACAGTGCTAGCTAGTTAGCTAGCTAAAATTAAATACCCGAGCTGGGGCTAGCCAACAACAGTGGCGTTAAGGTGAGTTAGTTTGGTCCCGTATTTATTATTTCCTCGAAAGTATTAACAAGTTAGCAGGTTATTTAATGCTAAGTGAGACTGAATTTGATAGCTAATGTGCACTAGAATTGAAAAAATACCTTGCTAGCTTTCTTATCAGTTACCTTAGCTAGCTAGCTTTTAAATAGTAAACGGTGTATAGTTTTAAGGCAGACTGAAGTGATGATGTGGAATACTACCAGTCTTCGAAGTGTTTTGATTCTGGATTATGCATTGCACCATTCACCACCTAATTATGATGTTGCTTTTGAATACATTTTAGGCTTTCGCGGACTTCTATGTTATGGGACATCGGATGCGGTGAATTAACCCGACAAAACAATATCACGTCCACCCAGCAGCACTGATTTGATCCTCTGGCTCACTGGTCAGTCATGGACAGAAGTTCAGTACCAGGTAGGACGAGTTCAGTCTCCGAGGAGATGGAGGGGATATGCGTGATGCCGGATGTAAGCGGCATTAAGTCGGAACACCCAGGTGGGAGTGCGGACCACACAGGTGCACAAAACGTGGCCATGGGGATCAAGTTCATTCTGCCTAACCGCTTTGATATGAACGTGTGCTCCAGATTCGTCAAGTCGCTCAACGAGGAGGACAGTAAAAACATCCAGGACCAGGTCAACTCCGACTTGGAGGTGGCGTCTGTTTTATTTAAAGGTACCACCTAACTAACAATTTTTGACAAACCTCTTATTCATATTAGCTACAGTTTCCTTCGTAGAGGAATTTTGCTGCCTAATTTGTGTAGCCAAATCGTTGTCATAACTTTTCCTCCTTTTTTTTAGCGGAGTGTAATATTCAGACATCGCCCTCACCGGGGATACAAGTGCGTCATGTTTACACCCCGTCCACCACCAAGCACTTCTCCCCCATCAAACAGTCGACAACACTCACCAACAAGCACCGCGGTAACGAGGTGTCCTCTACTCCTCTACTAGTCCACTGTAAGTACATGAGCTCATCCTAATCTAAGGAAGAACAAGATGACGTTATTATCCAATGGAATGTTATCTTCTGCTTTATTCCACCTCCTCCAAAAGACATTAATACAAAGTTTAAAGAGGTTAGCACAAAGGCCATCTATATCACAACATCCATCTTAGATTTATCACACATCACCTAGCCTCATAAACATAGTTTACAGCTGGAAATATACCTCAACCTAACATTGAAAGGTGGCTACTTGACCATTGACTTATGCCTCCTTCCCAGCTCTGTCCATTCACCAGCTAGCAGTACAGGGAGAAATGGTGTTCCTGGCCAGCAGGATAGAACAAGGTGAGGATGGTCTCTAAGGATTGAGCTGCTTAGGACCATGCAATAATTAATCATTGTTATAAATAATAAAATATAAATATGATATTTGAACAAGATAAGAACAATATGCACTTGAATATTTCCATATACTGATATAGAGCTTAACTTGTTGACCAGAAAAAGAAAAGGACCATGTTACTGACCCGTTTACTGTTGTTGTTTGTATGGCTGTAGAGACGGTGATTAACCTGCAGGACGAGGAAGGCTTCACCCCCTTGATGTGGGCCGCAGCCCACGGACAGATAGCAGTCGTGGAGTTCCTGCTTCAGAATGTAAGAACAACGACAAGACCAATAGCCACCACTGCCAGAGGGGGTTTTGAAGTAGGGTATGCTGAGGGCTGAGCGAGGGGTGTGGGGGGGTGAACAGTCCTCGGTAGAGCAACGAACCTGTTCTGGCTTCGGGACCCGTGGAGGCAGCATATTGGTAGCGCAAGTCGTGGGTGATACCAAGTCAAGTGCTTTTTATCATCTCACTGAGGGGTTAAGGCAACAACAGAGGATGCTGCCTTCATTTGTCCCTCATCTATGACCAACATGGTACAGCAATATGCTGTGCAGTCAGTGTTTCAATGTACATACTAGATAAGACCGCATAACAACAAATAACATAATCAGTGACCCAGTGGGCAATTTATTAGGTGCATCCAATGAGCTGCTTCTACAATGGGCTGCTTCCATCTTACCTGAAATTCCATTCCTTTTTTCTAAAGTTTATGTATTGTTAAAACCATTATTTAAAAATAAGCATTGGCTCTTTCAGAAGCTTTTCTCAGCATTGGTCTTTTTCGTGACCTTTTACCTTAGGGAGCAGACCCCAACCTTTTAGCTAAAGGTAGAGAGAGTGCCCTGTCTCTGGCCTGCAGTAGAGGATACACAGATATCGTGAAGATGCTCATTGACTGTGGAGTGGATGTCAACGAATACGACTGGGTAGGAATATTCAACTTTCGTCTGCATGACTTAATGTGGATGTGGACAAATGGATATACATTCCCTAACTCAGTGATGTTGTGGGAGCTTACCGTTCTAGAGGTGTCTGCCAGGGAGACTGTGTGCCCAGATGTGAGTGTATTTGTATTGATTTCAGAACGGAGGGGCTCCTGTTCTCTATGCTGTCCACGGAAACCACGTACGCTGTGTGGAAATCCTCCTGGGTAAGGACTGACTGACCGACACACCACTCAGCAGGCATTCTGTACTAACCGCTACTGGCGGGAACTTTTCATACATGTCATTGTCTCATACACTTTGCCTGTCTGGGACTCCCTCAGATGGGCCAGAGACATTGCTTGATGTTTGTTTATAACCTACAAGCTATAATAAATCCATTGACCGTCCGGTGTTGCTGTCAGCGGTCAATGGTTAAGGAATGCCTCATTTGAAATAAATGACAGCTGCTATACTACTCACATTATGTCATGCTGTATTTCTTTTTATATTGCTGTAATACAGGGCGTCATTGTAAAAAAAACAAAAAAAAAAACAGTCTCATTTAGATTTTCCTTTATGAAGCAGGATAAAAGTATTTGTTTAGACTTTTTGAACTGATCTATCAGGAGGAAGAATGTGTGTTCAGACCACTTGTAGCATAAAACCTTAAGATGTGGGTTGTGTCTTGTTTGTAATACACCAATCCTTTTCTGTTCCAGAGAGCGGAGCAGATCCCACCATTGAGTCAGACTCTGGCTTCAACGCTATGGACATGGCTGTGGCAATGGGTCATAGGAATGGTATACAGCTGTCCATAACTCATGATACATCATCTCATACCCAATCACATATACACTTTTTACTTCGTTATGAACAACAGGTGCAGAATCTTTTCACTAAATAGGTATTTGTGTGCTAGGGATAAGTAAAATGTATTCTTTCTTTATCCCTGGGCTGCTTTAATAGAGAACAGGGTTATGCAGACAGACTGCATATTACCCGCTAACTCCAGCTTGGAATTAGATGAGAGTATTTGGTGAAAGAGCTGTTCTATTCAGTGTAACAGTAACTCTCTTCAGTATAGCCACTCTTCAGCAATCAGGTTTGTGTTTTGATACAATTATGCAAATTAAGCCAGCGTAGAAGGCTGTCTGCTGATTCTGACATTCTACGAAGATTATGGCTCTGTTCCACGGTTTCCAATGGACCTGACTAGGATCAGAGTCAAATGAGGAAGTCAATTGTTTATGGTGCTGTGAATGCTAAGGCTAGACCTGATGTCATCTGTTATGGAATCGGATCCCGCCGAAAAATGCCTACACTTAAACTAAACCCAGGAGCTTGTATGAGCTGGTACCAGTCCTCTGGTATAAACAGATACTTAACGTTGAAAATGGTGGCATTTTGGAAATGGAATTTGGTGATATCTAGTCAGCTGGGGGATAGCTTTTCTATTTCCTTTTCTAACTAATGTCAGTTCTGTCTAGCAAATACCTTTTAGATATGTATGCAAGCAGACTAGAAATGCTAGAATTCTTTTGACTTCCAAAAGCCAATTTTGCTTTTTTTCTCTGGGCTGAAATGTCTCTCTTCTGTGCGCAGTTCAACAGGTGATGGAGGCCCACCTGCTGAAGTTACTAATGGGAATCAGAGAGTGATCCAGGGAAGGTCCACTACCTGGGCGGCATGAGATGAAGTACTGCCTGGGAATGGAACACCAGTGTATGCAATAAAGAAGAAAAGGGTCAAGGACAATTGTGTATTATTTCAGACTATAGTTTTAGAATCCTGAAGCACAGGCCTGAATGGATGGTTTTGACAAAGTTTGTGTGAGAGTATTTATCTTGAGTTTCAGCACTATTTTGTGTTGACACTTTATTCTTCCAACCTTGGTTTGTTACAATGCAAATAACATGAGCCAAACTAATTTAAGAAACGTGTGCATTTACCCAAGCATCTGCACTAATCATGCTTACATAAATGGAAGGAGTTTGTAAAAGTTGTCTGCTAATTATAAGATTAAACAAACACTAAAGTTGTGGTAAAATTAAGTATATTAAATTGTTTGGATTCGGTTGTAGGATATTATAATTTCATATTTATTATTGTTTGACTTACATTAGAACAAATGGTTTTATACCATACATCATTCTGGTAGAATATTCTTAATGTTTTTTCATTTATTATTGTAAATAAACATTTGTTTTTACATAGTTTATCAGCGTGTTATTCATGTTCTAAACAATCTATTACCTGACAGTAGTTTATTTTATTATTTATTGTCAATAACTATTCGTTGTTACTTGTAACATTGTATTTGTAAAAGTTGATTAGCTGTAAGTACTTACCAATAGATAATTTATTTTGAAAAAAGAAAATCACCTAGTTGCTATTTAACCCTTACCAGCCATGTTTTTCTATAGATACTTTTGCTTCTAAAACTACTAGTCACTATAAAAAATACTTGTTTTTTGGTTGTCAAATGAATGACAACCAAAAGTAATTTAATTATTTGTCACTACGTCTATCCACAACTAATAATTACTGGAAAAGAAAAATGTGTTGGCTACTTGGAGATGGAGTATTCACTATTATTTGCGCTCTGCATGTTACATTACATTAAATACTTTAGCAAAAACAAATGTATCATGTTCTTTGCATTGGCTTTGTGTTTCCCAAACAGGTACAAGGACTATCTTCAGAGGGTACTTGAGCAGACTCATGAGACTACACATAGTAAAATGTACATGAGGGGGTACTTAAAGTGTGCTCTGGGCAGAGCAAAATTCCGCTGATGGTAGTCAGAAATGTTTGGGAATCACTGGGTTAGCAGAAACTCTGTCTTGACGTCGTCGCCTCAGGGCCACGTTCATTTGCAAAATGTTGTGGATGTTGCAGACAGAAATCAAATAAGTTAGACCGTTTCTTGGATTCTGCTGAACACGCTCTACATGCATTTGTTTAATCCCTGATGTTTAACTATTAGGCATCTCTAAATTGACAGTATTTCCAAAGTGTTAACTAGTTGCAATTAAATTTCAGGATATCAAGTTGTGGCTAGTATATATGCCAATGCTTAATTCAACTATTAAGTGGTATTAATCTTTCAAGGTGACTATCAACATAATATAGCCAAGTTTATGTTGCTACTTGTTACTCTTATTATATAATAGAAACAACTAAAATGTCAATGCTATTCCATTTGGAACTAACATACAGATTTTTATTCGGGATGTTTTCTTTGAAAAAACATTGTATTAATAGTGACTAGTAAGTTTGGGATTTTGACCAGTGAAATCTTGAAAAGGACTATTCATTATTGAATAAGCTAACAACTATTAAGACTGTGACTAGTGAAAAATGTTGAATCAGAGATCAATGTCAAAAATTGAAATGCAGGTAGCAATTATAATAGCTTAATTTTAATAAAATGTAATACAATTTTGAAAAATACTAGTTCATTGAATTCTGAAGAACTAGACGCTCAGTTCCAAAAAATACAATTTAAAACAGCTTGCCATACCTCATTTATCAACAATTAATCTAGACAACCGACAAAGGGCTTTTTTGAAGGATTTGTGGAGCTTGCATTATGTTACTGCTGCGCACATCACATTGGTGTCCTGCTTTTTAGCGCATTATATCCTAGCCTTGGAGTGCAATTAAAAACACAGGCAAATTCATTATATTTGTTCAAAATACAAATTAACCCAATCTAATAATAACTCTGTTAAATAACCACAGAGATGAAACAACAGTAGTCACTTAATTGACAATAGCAAATGTTTATTCCAGATAAGATGGTTTCAGCCAGACGGCAAAGAAATCAGATTTAGTAACATGGAAACAGGAGAACAAAAGAGCACGAACCTCAGAGACACCACCACATACAACCTCAGAAACACCATGTACAATCTCACACCCTCAAACTGGACAGGGACACCAGAGTGCTCAAAATAGCATTAGGAGAAATGGGGCGGCAAAAAAAAAAAAATTCTAACGGGGGGAGCCTTGTGCCATCCTGCACAGAGTAATGTCCTGCTGAGGCTCTCTTGAAGGTCTGTTTCCTTTACTTTGCCTCATCCTTGGAAGCCTCGTCGAAATTCTCCACCAGATCTGAAACACCACAAGTTCCATGTGTCAGTCAGGGTTCAGACACAGACAGGACTCCCCAAACATACAGGTCTCGGACCACTTTTTTCAAAAATGACCGTGTTTATCTGAAATGTGATCCCAGGTATAATTTCTCCACCCCTCCCACTCCCCCTTACCCACTCCAGCTACAATGTGAGAACGGGTGTTGCTTTGCAAGATAGAGGCCCACAGAGCACCAGAAAACAGCTGTAAAAATCACTGCGGTGAGGATCAAAAGGAGGGTCCCATTTGTCCAATGAAATCTGATCAATCTGCTGGGTCCATAGTTGGCTCAGAGGGCTTGATGGTTAAAATGGAAACAATTCTGAAGGTCTGAATATCATTTTTAGTGTGGGGGGACCCATAGGGAAACTAAACTCCAATAATAACACAATGGCATAGACCGTTAACCCTGTGTCATCAGGCTTCAACCATTCCTCAACAAGAGCATAATCGTTTGTTACGTTTGTGAAAACGTTGGGTTACAGGAAAAGGAGAGCCCTGGGAAAAGCTGGGTAATTGTAATGGCAACCTCATGTGTTTGGACCCATTTTCTCCACAAAGAAAAGCAAACTGTGCTTTCAGAACTCATAAACAACGAACGCAAGATTTCAAACACCAAACCCACTAACCTGAGTGCAACAGACCACCCCAACCACCAACCAGTCAACAGTCATTGTTGGATCCCCTTAGCATGACCCCATTCACTTCCCGAAAGTAAGCAAACCTACCACAGTTCTATTATCTGGGGGAAAATACATGCCTAGGTGTAGCTTATTCTAGAGTACAGTCACAGACTACGAGGGAAAAATAAGTTACTAGAGTGTAAAATGACACGACATGTGGGTGTTGTGCAGACCACAGGATCACATCACATACATGCCTAGGATAAAGGGCCATTGTTGACGACATCTACACAATCCCTATGATCAAGTACAAATAAGCAGGTAGGAAGAATAATCAATAACTGGATACGTGTCAAGCCAGGTCAAGAGGAAGTGGAACAACATCAAAATGACTGCAGGCTGGTGCCACACAGTTGAACAATCATGACGATCTCACAACTATGAGACTGCTATTCACTCTGACTCACCTGGAACATCATCATCCTCTTCCTCCAAAGGGGCGATTGGGGCTTTTCCATCTCCAGCTGGGAGAAAGAAAGACGTTAAAAATGCTGCGCAGAGCAATGTACAAACATCCCATCGACCCACCACTTGCTGGTAGACCCCCCCCCACCCAAACCCAAAGTCAATCCAGAATGACTGGGTTGACTAGTAAAAAATTACATTTATATACGTTTTTAAACCTGTCCAACATCATTCGGAATATTACAATAGACAATAACAGATCAGCCAGGTCTTAGTTATTGTGCAGCTATACCAAGCTTCTATCAATATTTGGCAACAGGAAATAGTCACAAGATGCCATTAGTAACATTTGGATAATTTGTTTAAAATCCTTTTACCAGGGAAGCTAAATGGAGTGCAGTAGCTAAATGGAATGGCTGTCTTATTCTGATTAAAATCAATGTTGGATGTTGAAACAAGGGTCATTCAGTCATGGAGGTGTAATATTCATTTGGTTAGCATAAGTAGCTATTTCTGTCAGCTACAGTAAAGAAATACCAAGTGTTTCTTTACTGTGTTTTGCAGTAATGAAACATTTTAAGCCTGAACATTTTCTCCAAAATTGTTACTCAAAGCTGTGGGTATAGTGCTGGTTTAGTGTGGATATAGTGACGGTTTAGGGCCAAATGAATCAGCGTATGCTACAGCAGCTTCTCAGACAAACCCAGTGGATGTTGGGTTGCACTATAAAGGGCAACCAGAAAGTGTACTAAAATACAACATGTTTCATGCAGTGAAGAAATTAAACTACACGATTTGAAATAGCTCAGCATTTTTAAACAACTAACATTCCAATTACCTGTACAGTGCTCAAAATAAATCCAAGTGTTTTTCCCAATCTGACTTCCAATCACCCGTCCCCAACAACAGCAAAAAAAAAATAAATAAATGCACAGCACCACTGCGCATTTATAAGGGTTTATAATACCAAGCAGCCTGCTCATTCACTTATGGAAGTTTATTACCTGGGGCCAAGTAAAACAGACGATGAAAAGCCTAATTTTGAGAATTAACCAAAAAAAATAAAACTTGCTTTAAACAAAACAATTCCCTCAAATGTATGAAAACAGTAACAAGCGACTACAAACAACAACAAAACATAGGCCATATTCCCTCTAAAACAGCCATGAAACAGTACCCCTTTCCTACTCCCGTTCGCCCCTTTTCTTCCCCAGCCGCCCACGTACCCTGTTTGGGCAGAGCCTCAGCCAGCCTCCGGAGGCTCGTCAGGCTGTCTGCGCCCAGCTGGTTGAGGATGCTGGGGAGCATCTCTGTCAGTTGCTTGGTCTCAGCGTGGCCAGTGATAGTGAAGGTGTTGGCTGCCAAGGAGGCTTGCACTTTGGGGTTATTGAAGTGGATCACTGTCCCCTGGTTTGTGAACATGTTCACCTGTTTAAAAACAATAATGGTTAGTAGTTGTTGCAGACCTGAAATTTGAACAATTAGATGCCCCCCATTCTGAAGAATCACACAGATGGCAGTTAAATGCGCCTTGAAGTGAGCCCTGCTCTGATTTCAAACGCAATGTCACACCAATTTAAGTAGGCCGGCATCCATTTAAAATTAGATTGCTATTGGGGTGAAAGGGACCACAAGCCTTCAAGTCTTCCACTGCAGATGAGATTTTACCTCTTCAATACCAGAGATGTTGTTAACTCCTAGTTTCTTTAGGGAGAACTGAAGTTTTTTGTCATCTGCAGTTGCTGTTCTGTGCACAACCTTCTTCTTTCGGCGTGCGGTGCCCTGTTAAACAGAAAAAATCGTTTCGGTACATGCTGTTTTAACATCGGCAAGAGAGGAGCTTAGAACAGACATGTTATTCTCCCAAACATAAACCTGAAGATACTGAAGAGACTGAGTGAACATCTTACCTTTCCGCCGATGCGTACTTGTGCCTGAAGTTTGGCGAGTTTTTCCTGATTCATAATTGTTTCTTTCATCTGAAATAGACACAGCATATGTTGATATGCATCTGTAACCGGCACTGGGTTTCCATTGAGTTAACTTAACATTCTGAAATATGGTAGCAGACTGCCTCACACGGCCAGTTTTATCTTCAACTGCAAACACTCCATTGTACAGATATGTAAAATACAAGTTGAAGGCAACACCACCCACACCCCATCAAAATAGTCTTATTCTGATGTAAATCATGAGAAAACACCAGAAAATCAATATTACAGTTGAAAAGTTTAAAAAGTAACGTGGTTTAGATTTGCCTTGCACAGTATCGACTACTGTAGCTTGTTACCTAAGTACTACAACACTGAGTATTGTTGGCTGTTGCTACTGCTGCTAGCAACTGTTGGCATAGACCTGCAATCAAAACGGACAAAACAGAAGATTTCAACCAATAAATTGTAAGTCTGCTGTACTGTTTTCTGTTGGACTGGGACTATCAACCAATTCATCAGAGCTATAGATACCAAACGCATTAGCAGGAAGCTAGCTTCGGTCCTACTACGGTTTAACTATGAGGTTGCTAGCAGGTTAGCCAGCCGGCCAATAACAGACAGTTGCCACTTTTGAAGTAAATGCTAGCTAACAAACTAGCTAAATGACAAACGTTAAAGCATAAGGGAACAGAAAAACAGTAAAACATAACCACGAATACACATTTTATACATCTACATGAATTAATGATTTTGACGATGTCCACTGAACATTTTAATCCAGATAAACGATTAATCTAGCCATTTGAGTCTGCCTAGCTAGCTTTCTTGTTAGCAAGATTGCTAAATTCGATTAGCTGAGGCGTATAGCAGGGCCTATCAGCCTGACCCCACCTCCCAGCTTGGAACTCGTTCACCAAGTCACCGCGAGTTCTAACTCCACGATTGTTCACCGGTCTGATAACTAAGTATATTGTTTACCTTGTGCCGTTGGAGAAGGGCAGAAACAGTGCAGGAAAGAAGGTATTTTTAAAGCTCCTCACTGACCTGCACACTAGCAGCGCGCACACGCGGGGAGCAAGATGGAAGGGAGAGAGGCTGGAGGAAGTGACGTACCAGCAGAGGTGCAATCGTGAGAGGGGCTGGGGCCTTATCGCTGTCTAAAAGAGAGTGCCCTGCCCTACATACAGGACCTGTAGCAGTACAATTATATTATTTTAGTCTTGATTTATATACATTTAGACTTGATTTTATATAGTTTGTATAAATATATTGTAAATACTCACCAGTGAAATAATAGAATACACCTATTGTAGTCTACTTATTTGTTAGGTCCATAAATGTTAAGAGCCTGTCTATCTACCTAAAAGCCTAATTGAACTGTAAACTGCTGACAGAGCACAACTTACAGCTGCTAGTGGACTGTTGACACGTTTTTTCAGAACTCTACCTGTTTTAAGGGGGGGTGGGGGGGGGGTGAAAGTTTTAATTCAGCTGATCAGTCATCAATTTGAGTTGGTACTTCACAGTTAAGTGGCAGTGTTATCGCCCAAAACAATGACATTTCTGTCTACTTTTTACAGGACGGAATGTAAGACTCCACAAAAATCTCTTGCTTCATTATATCACCTAGGTGTATTATTTATTATTATTATTTTTAGATTTTAAGTTGCACTTTTATGAATTGCGTCAAATGTGTTATCGCCCAAAACAATGACATTTCTGTCTACTTTTTACAGGACGGAATGTAAGACTCCACAATAATCTCTTGCTTCATTATATCACCTAGGTGTATTATTTATTATTATTATTTTTAGATTTTAAGTTGCACTTTTATGAATTGCGTCAAATATGTGAGTATTCTTTATCACTGTTTGCTTGTCTCCCTGTATTTTATACAGATGATCCCCAACCTACTGCAACTCTCCTAATCTAGTGTCTGCTCTCTGCACAACCCATATGGAATTCTTGGTGTCTGGCAGCATTTGAAAGTGTCGATCTGCTGTCAACACAGACTTCTCGTTTCTCCAATGTGAACAAATTCTCTCCATCCTCTTATTGAATTCCATGCTGTGAATGTCATTCAAGTTTAACACAGTTCAGCAGGTGCCCTTGGAGACTTCCTAAATTTGCTTCAAACCTTGATGCACTCCTTTCCTGACCATATTTTTAATCATATTACTGGGCAACCTCAACCATGACTTCTTTCCACTCTTCTCTTTTGACCTCACCCTTTCCCAGTTCCCATCCCACACACAAGGCCAACAATGCATTTGTCCTTTTCATCACTAGATTGTTTGTTGACTAATGTCATTGTGACCTCCCTCCTGGTCTCTGATCATTACGATCTCTCTTTCTCCTTCATCCCTGCCCTAACACTACTACTTTTTCCTTTTCGATCTAATCAACTCTCCCATCTGCTAAATATTTCTTCCACCCAGCCCTTTATTCAAATCCTACCACTCTCTCTGTGCCCTTTCTTGCCGAACTGTTCACCTGACCCTGCTGCCCACTCCAAGGCTCGCTGAACAGGGCTGCTGAGTGAAAATGGAGGAAACCTTATCTTCCTCTCCATTTTATGTCTATTTTTATCACCCAGAAAAACCTTCTCCGCTCTCCTGAATCCTCCACCTCCTTCCCCTCTATTTTATCTCTCTGCAGATGACTTTGTCAACCACTGAAAATCAAATCAATCAAATTTATTTTATAAAGCCCTTTTTACATCAGCAGTTTTCACAAAGTGCTTTTACAGATAACCAGCTTGAAACCCCAAAGAGCAAGCAACAACAAGAGTTGATGAACAGTGGCTATGAAAAGAAGATTCATGATATATGTACCTTACTCCCTCAGTCTGAGTTCACTGGTTCCCTAAACTTGTCCATGGATTAATCTCTTTTTTCAGCTCTCTCCAGACGAAATCCTGTAACTCGGGATGTCTGTTCACCCCACAGCCTGTTCCTCCTACCAGATATCATTGAGAGGATTTGTGTCTGCTCCACAGGCTCTCACTACTGGTCAGGGCAGGATCCAGGCAAACATCAAGGTGCTGACTCACGGCTGCCTGTTTATACTTTACAACATCACTAAAAGTAAGACCGTACCTCACACAGGAAGCAGCGCAGGTACTAATCCAGGCACTTGCCACCTCACGTCTGGACTACTGTAGTCTCACGAGGCCATAACTTCAAATCTTCTCAAACCATGGCCTGATCTAAGAGACTATTCACTTTTGTTAGGGCACTCTGCTTGTGCCATGCAACACCTGACATGAATCTGGAGTGCTGCAGGCTGCTTGGTGTTCAACCTTCCCAAGATCTCCCATATCACCTGGCACCGCTGCACACTCCAGTGGCTTTCAGTTGAAGCTTGCATCCAGAGCTATTGTATATCATCAATAGCCTTTCATTTACAAAAAAAAGAGGAAAATACAATCATCTTTCAGAATACAATCAATAGTCTTTTAAGACACTGTACTACCATGCACAGGTCAGATGATCAAGCAGCAGTAATGAGTAATTTTAGTGGAAACTGAACTTTTGTAGAGCTTGCTTTAAAGGAACCTCAACTGGAGTGTTTAAAGCCGCAAATAAAATGTGCAAAGTGCTGACATTGTGTATTAAAATTGAATTTGAAGCCTGTTCAGAACCATGTAAACAAGCACTACTGTTAGTTAGTATACATATGAGAATATGTTGTGTGCGCACGCTTCAGGTAATAGAAACATAGTCAGCAGGTTGGAAACAAGCACTACAGTTAGTATGCATATGAGAATATGTTGTGTGCGCATGCTTTGGGTAATAGAAACTAGTCAGCAGGTTGGAAACAAGCACTACAGTTAGTTAGTATGCATATGAGAATATGTTGTGTGCGCATGCTTCGGGTAATAGAAACATAGTCAGCAGGTTGGAAACAAGCACTACAGTTAGTTAATATGCTTATAAGAATATGTTGTGTGCGCATGCGTCAGGTAATAGAAACTTGAAAACATAGTCAGCAGGTTGGCAGGGCCAACGGGGGTCATGTACAGCCTAAATGAATTACGAGAACCCCTGACTGCAAAAAGCAGTACAGCTTCAGGTTTTTTTTATTGTTCATTTGTTTAACAAGCAGTTGTATATTTGTTTTACTGTGATTAATATAAAAATAAGAGCTTCCAAACAGGACAACATCCTTTATTTGTACCAAGCTGTCAACCAAGTGTGTATGATAGGCCGATTAGCACCATTTCATACTTTATTACAAGGGATTTGGTCTTTTGGTTCACAGTGCACTGTTTTTGCTTGATGCTGGAATGGTTTTGCAGTGGGCAGAACATGTGTATGTGGCATATTTCTTTAAGGGATTTGATTGAAAGTCGGATAAAAACATAATAACTAGTTGCGTTTGTGCCTCATTAAGTTGTTTTTTATTTTGATTAAAGTCCTTCTCATTCAAGGTGGAAGGTGCCCTGTAGGCGTGGACCAGATACACTCACATGGCCATGGCATGATATATAACGGCAGTCAGACAGGTATCAAGACGGTCAGTTACTACTTAACTGAATGTTAGGCAAAACAAATGACCTAAATGAATTTCAACGCGGTATGACCATCACGCACAGCAACATCTAAGGTTTACTGAATATGGCGCGACAAACAAAAAACGACCAGTGGCAGTTCTGTGGCCCAAAACAGTTTGTTGCTGAGAGAGATCCAAAGAGAATGGCAAGAATTGTGCAAGCTAATATGCACACAATGAGGCGAATAGGCGCATTTCAAAGTGATTTGCAGAATACACAACTCGTCAGTCTCTGTCACTGATGGGCTTTTGCTGAAGGCAACCACACCAGGTTCCACTCCATCGTATAAGCTAAACACAAGAAAAAGTGATTCAGTGCTCATGCAATCACGAAAACTGTCCTGAGGATTAGCAAAACATTGCGTGGTTGTTATATCTTCGAACCAAAATAAAATATCAAACAAAGAAAGGTCAGTGTATCATTTGTTATTCAGGTATATGACAGAATTGGTCAGTGGTCTGTATAGTTTTGAAGGACACTGTATGAAGACACACAGCTACTGCTTTATTTGTTTTGGAAAGAAACATTTGAAGACTTGTAAATGAACTCACCAGTGAAGACTAGTTGGCCTACAAAACTCATGGTAATGAGCGCACAAGCATGTCTCTTAATATGGGCTAAATTGATGCAACAGTAAAGCAAACAATGATAGCCTACCCGATAGCTTTGAGTGGAAAGCCAAACATAAGTCTCTGCAGTGTGCTAGCCCATAAGGACTACATCTTGATCATCATGTGAAGGAAACATTCACACCTGGCCATGTATTTACCCATAAGATACATTTTGATTTAGCTTGATAGGTTTTATTTATGTTATCTTGAATTTGTAGCCTCTGGTAGCCTACAAAGGTCAAGTGATAGCATGTAAGAGGAGGAAAGATTTGGTTCTTTATCTCCTTCATCTCCCTGTACCTTTATAAGTTATGATGCCTGCACAAGACATTTGCTTACCCTAACATACATCTTTGAATGTGTTTCCCATCCCTTGCCTTTAATTCCAGAAATAATAAATGAATGGGATGGGAACACCTACCAAAGATCTATATTTGTAAATTCAGAAAGGCAATTCCTGTATTGAGGTCATGAACCAGGTATGCTTTCAACCAACCGCGTTTTGCTAAACCGAATCGCCGAGACCGAGAGGTGTCGTTTTGTGACTGAGCAATGCAGTTAAAGATAATTGCTTCCATGTCGTTGCTGTGTTCTCAACTAACCTGGTAAAAAAGGGTAAAAAAAAAACGAAACAGTCTCAAGTATTTTCACAAATATTTGATATATTAGCTCAACAGTAGACATTAGAAAATATATTTCTCGATAAAAACTAAACTGTGCATTTTCAGCGTACATCCTTAGCGTACGTCCTTTAAAGTCTGATCACGCACACAATATATTTGCACTAGTATTGTATTGCCTTTCATTCATGTGATACATATTAATCACATGCTATCAAGTCCCCGGAGAGAGACTGTTTTGGTGACATTCACAGGATTTGTCAGAGCGAGAGGCAGGGATTGCGATCAGCAGTAAGTGCTTTCTTGGTACCCCGTGGCACGGAAACACCCTCAGATCGCAGAGGGGAATTTTTTTTAACAGTTTACAAGTGGGTTACCACACACAAGCCTGCTAAAAAATCACCCTTATTTATCTATAGCCCCAACGGTATCTATATACTCAATTAAATAATGTCTATAAATATCATGATGCAGACAGGCTAAATGTTTTTTTTCACATACAGACCCAAATGTAGCGGTTAATCGTGGCATGTCAGTCAATAAGACTATGAAGAAGTCTGTAAATGATTAACATATTTAATTCCAATATGTTTATTTATCAGCTTCAAACTTTCATTGAACAAAGTCCCACTGAATTAATATTAAGTTATATTCCATGAACATGACTCCAATTCTATCCATAGCTCAACTCCAAGACTATAGATGATTACAAGTCTAACACCGTCATTTAAAAAAGCATAAAATCATTCACGAATTTTGAATTAAATCGCATCACTTCAAAAAGGCTTTGTTTTTTAAAAGGTGTATATTCATTTATTAATTAATTAATCTTAAGTGAGATTAATTAATTCAAGATCCCAGTAGTTTCTAACATGAACTATGCCTTATTCAATCAAGAAGGCTTGTCTTACCTTTTTACTACTTTTAACAATCTTTAGTATAATTTAGTGCATGTCGAAATACGCCTACTTGTTGTGACCTTTATATCCATCTGATTTTCTATAAAGACAGAATGACCTTCACAAGGGCCAATAGCTAGTAACAGGATGCACACTTGCCATTTACAGCAAAAGCACAAAAAACTAATAAACACTCAAATTCAGTGTTACAGACGTAAATTAGTTGTTCCAAATACCTCGAAAATGTTTTTGAATGATTGAAAAAACATTTAATTTTAGTGTTTTGTTCTTTTGTAGCCGAAAAATGTCATTACAAAACAGTTCTTCCTGCGAGATTTTGTTCTTTGAGAGTTGAAGTTATGATGGCCATTTGGCGAGCGTGAGCCAACTGTCAGACTCCAATGGATTAATTTGCGCAAGGGATTTCATGTTATTGATCAACTGTTAATGTAATGTAATGCAAATTACATTATCAAAAACAAAGAAACTAAAGGACAGTAATTTTCTAACCTTTTCTAACTTTTAAAAGTTAAAGCGTGGTGGACTTTCTCTCCGCTAGATGGTGCTGGTCCGACAGAAACGCCACAATTATTGGTGATAGGCCAGCGTAGGATAGACAGTCGTAATGCAACTCTGAGTGAGCCGTTATAACTATACTCATTGACAATCAACAGATATTCACTTATTTGGAAAAGGCATGTTTTTAACCCATTGATTATAATCGTTACAATATAAAATATGAATTGTATTGGTTTGTTTTATTCTGGTGTACTTTTGTAAACATAGGTTCTCTGAATTTAATTACAACTGGTGGACACAGTAGATTATAATACATATTCACTCAAATCCTATTTGCACTCAAATTAAATTGTACATATACATTTTTATAAAAAGGCATGTTATTTACTAAGGAATGGTGATGTATATTTTCAGCCCTTTTATAACGTTTTATATATTTCATAACATTAATATTTTCTACGGTCATTGGTAGCCTACTAAAGATTAGATAGGATCACCTGTCACACCACGTTGAGTTCAAGAGATAAAAAAGGCTACAGTAAATCTCTTCTTTCTGGGAAAATCTGCATGATTTAAGATAGCCTATACTTAACTGATCCATGATCTTCATTGTATTTCAGTTCAATAACAGTTAAATGAGTGCCAGTTCAAACTGTTATTGTCAGTTTTTTTAAATTCACAAAAGTATACAGCCAAGTTCAATCAACAAAAACGGCATTATTCAGTTGACCAAATTCATGAAAGTTACTGACTCCAAGTTGTTAAAGGGGAATCTAGAACATTTTTACAATCGCCTTTATTTTACGTTTTTTTGTAAAGGCAGAACAATCACAAGGCTGTTTTGAAAAATTGGTAGACCATAAATAGTTACATTTTACATAATTATTACACTTTTTTATATTCTCCATTATAGGCTGTTTCAAATGAACTGATTAAGTAGCATCATAAAAGCCTAGGTTTTTGGTGTAGTTTCACATATAAAGGAATAGGAAAGCTATTCCGCAAGTGTAGGCCTAGCATATTCAAATTGTAGATGCTTTAGAGAAATGGTCAACACACTCATATTTTGCAATGTTACAATCCGGTAATAACAATATAGTATACTACACACATCATCGAGATGACCCATAGATATTATGTAGGCCTATTGGAAACGTCACAATATTAAGAAAAATAATATATACTGATTAAGACATTTGATGTATTTTATGTTGTTTCCACTTATTTGGAAAATCATCCTGCGGTGCTATAAAGTCGGTGCAGAGCAGATAGAGGCCTTTATTTCTTGAGCTGCTTCCATGCTCTGTGCGACCCGTGACTGATGCGAGTTAACAGCTGACTCTTTTCCATTACAAATGGCTCGCGGATAATCTAGATAACTAACTACCGGATCACGCAAACTGTGAAGCGTGTAGAGGCACACGAAACGTAACTATTTATTTAACAAATGCACATAATTAAGTTATGTATAAATCATACATTTTCTGAAGTCGCCCATAGAATTGTTTCTAATATTGAAACAGATTTTTGAAAAGCCATATATTTATAAATACTTATTTAATATGTTCATTTTCTCTATAATTTTAATTGCTTCTTTATCACAACGTACGAGTATGTTAAGAGAGTAATCCTACTGCCAGTACCAGTGCTGATGCATGAGCTTTGTTCTATATGCAGTCTTCTCTGATCTCTATGATCTTAAGCGATTTTTTTGTGCAGAAAATGTGCATGCATATCAAGATCACAACCAAATAGAGATCCAAAGTTTTCAAGTCGTCCTCAGTTATTTTTCAGACCATTTGTGCTTTTTTCCTCTCTTCATTTGCCCAGTGACGTTTCCTTGCCATGTGATCACAGCTTTGGTATAAAGCGTGAGGGAAGATCCGCCCTCTTTAGGATCCAGGTTTGCCCTTTTTCAGATCTTTTCACACACTTCTTACTAGCATCCGGATGGTGCGCTACTGAACAACAAAAAAGCACTACAACATATGGAAGTGGCTGGGAAAAGGGACATCTCTTACTACCGACGTGCTCCTCTCATTCCCTCATATGAGTTGTTTTGGAATAGGGCAGAGTAGCACCGGCAGCATCTCGTCTTCCTATCCGCCGTAGCTTCTGGGAGCACAGCGCCGCACAGCGCAGCGCTCTGCACAGCCAGCCGTGAGTCATGACTCTAAGCTCCGAGATGTCGGATGCCTCCATCCTTTCGGAAGAGACCGACATCGATGTGGTTGGCGAAGGCGAGGATGGGGATAGCCAGACGCGCTCCTACGTAGACGAGGTGGCGCAGATGCACGATGACCTCCTGGCTGGCTCCCCGCCATGTCTGGACAGCTCCTCTTCCCGGGATCCTTACAAACCAGCCAGTAAGAATACCCTGGTAAAGCCCCCTTACTCCTACATCGCCTTAATCACCATGTCAATTCTTCAGAGTCCCAAGAAGCGGCTCACTCTCAGCGAGATATGCGATTTCATCAGTAACCGTTTCCCGTACTACCGGGAAAAGTTCCCCGCGTGGCAGAACTCTATCCGACACAACTTGTCCCTGAATGACTGTTTCGTTAAGATACCGAGGGAACCGGGAAACCCTGGGAAGGGGAACTACTGGACCCTAGACCCCGAGTCCGCCGATATGTTCGATAACGGCAGCTTTCTCAGACGACGGAAACGCTTCAAACGTCAGCAGCAGCAGGACTTGCTGCGGGAGCATAATACTTTTATCCCCGCCTCTGCATACGGCTATGGACCTTACGGCTGCGGTTACGGTATCCAGCTGCAGTCCTACCATACACACTCTGCGCTTTTCGCGTTTCAGCAGCAGCAACAGTCCAGGCATTCGCACACCGGGACAATTATCCCCGCACCGTCCTTAATGCCTACATCCACTGACTTGGCCAGGGGCAGGTTTTATCCCCAGCTCAGCCCCAGTCTGTCTTCACCTATACAGAATGCAGCCAAGTCTAGCTCGCCTGTTCAACGCTCTCCCTTCTCCATAGAGAGTATAATTGGGGGGTCGCTGAGTCCTGCACACTCTCACTGCACTTCGCGGACTTCTCCCGTTGTTCCAATGTTAGCCTCTTCCCTCGCTCCACAGTCGCCCAACCAGCCACCAAGCGTGCACCCAGGAACTGTTTTACACACGGTGGAAAACTTTCCCAACAGAATTGTGAACGGCACTAGTGGCTGTTAATTTCTATAAAATAACTTCCAAGTTTTCAAGAAACACAAACAAAATCGCTCCCTCTTTGAAGGTAGGATTATTTTTCTATGTTTTTTTTGGTAGGGTAACACGCAGCTGAATGATGGACATTAATCACTTCGTGCCTATTCATGCTGTAAAAATATATTTATGTTAATAACATTTTAATGTCAATCTAACTTTCTCTTCACGAACTGTTTCGTTGTTTATGAATTGATTCGTTTAAATCAGTGTTTATGGCGTCTCAGGATATCGACTTAATGAAACAGGTTATAAATGATCACATGTCTAAAACAATGTATTGTGTCAAACAAACCCATGTTCTTTTTAGTTTGACAAATTGAAACAATTTTACTGTTTCGATTTGTGATTTGTATTGAAAAGACACATGGATGAAAGTAATTGATTTATATGCAGTGTGTTCTTATTTCAGTAATAAAATATTGTACATTCTTTGGCAAGTATTGTATAACCGGAGTGTGATATTTTTTACACGGTTTGTTTTTCAATAAGAATAAATATTGTTTTACAAAAAAATACATTTGCCTGGAAAGTAACTTATTGACTAAGTAATAATGTCAGTCTTGAAATTAGCCTAATGTAGGCTTACTAGAACACTTTTATTGAGTAGATCTAAAGTTTTGTTTTTCATACTGTTTAAGAAACATATTCCCCAAAACAAAAAGTTATAGACAATATTAGATAGTATTTATTTAGTGAAATATAATACGGAAAATAGGCCCTAATAAGACAGCATAGTAATAAGTTCAAAACCAGTATAACACATTTGCAATATTACAACTACTACTCGACAGCGGCGGTTAATAATAATATTAATAATTAATCTAAATTACAGTTACGCATTTATATTTTGACATTCATTAATATTTATTTGGCCCCAGTATAAAAAGCAACAGCACAGTGTATAATTCTTGTACGTTTCTTCAAATTTTCAATGGTGGTTTGCCCACAAATGACTGAAAATTAGAATTAGGTATATTGGTTAACAGTTTTATGAAATGAATATTTTACTTTATTAACTTACTGTGATGCAGGATCCACTTCTTACATGCCTAAATAAGAAACGTTGCTATTTACTATAGTATGTGTTAGTGTGTGTGCCTTACAACGTGTATACAACTGTGACATTAACATTGGGATATTCATTTTCCAATTCCTTTAAGCATGTAGCCTATTTTTAGTCACAAAAACTTAAAGTTTAGGCCTCGGTCGTGTGTGTGTGGGTCTGGGGGGGGGGGGTTGAATGTAATTTCAAGCTCCATCCATGGCCTAGATGATAAACCTTGGGCCTACAAGTCAATTTGCCCTCTCCCACATTTATCCTTGTAATTACGCGTGGTGGACACAGTGTCACTGGGGTGATCGACTGTATGTTTCTACCTTTGGGACGGTGATTATTACTGGTGATCCGAGGCAGCCGGCTCAGGCTCTTGAGAAAACACTCCCCTTCGACCGTTTCATTATCTCCTCATACTTGTCACAGTTGCCACGAGAGAGGGAGATGTATTGGTCAGAGAGGCTACAATCCTTCACGTCCATAGCCCACAGCACTAGGCCAGACATGCGCGTTGGAGAGGGTTTTACTACATTGAGCTTATGCGCATAAGGATACATACTAATGTGTGAATAAAGGTACTAGCCTATATGTTAAAAAGCTTTCAGAGGCACAATGTCGTTATCATGCAATTATGCATCATTATATATTACTAGGTCAAGCCCATATCTCATTCCTAGTAACCCTATGTATGGGTCTTTGCGGCAACTGTACACAGTGATTAGCTAACTAGATAATAACAAGATCATGATGTTTAGGCTTTGGCTATATTATCTCATTTTGGATGGTGTTAAAACAATATACATGTATGTCTGTACAAAACAGACGGTGAAATATGTTTATTCAAAGCAGGTGCTTGTGAGAAACCGCTGGTAAGCCATTGTTTCAGAAAGCATCATCATTACATCATCTAGGATAAGGCGTGATGGGCGGGCAACAAGCCAATAGAAAGGCCTTATCTCTCTCTACGAGGGAAGGACCATGGCTGTGATCCATCCGCGACTAATGCGCATCCTCTTCTCCTCGCCGCGTGTGCTTCCCCTGAAGCAGAGGAAATGCGTGCAGTAGAACTGGATCCACTCAGCACTGTGCGTCGCTCACAGTTCAGTAGGCCATGGGAGGACAGCGGGCTGCGCGATGATGTAACACGCAAGCCAGGCAGTAGAGTAGAGCCCGAGAGAGCGTTCCTGACCAGGCCACGGCACTACACTAGCACAACCGCGGGGGCGACGTGCACCTGCTTTTTGGAGACCGAGGTCACATATTTGCTCGTGCTGAATGATAAAATAACTTGTATAAAGGGTTCAATCAAGGGCAAGTCATGACTAAGCGTAATTATTGCCATTTCACAGCCAAAAATAGGCAGGGAGCCACCCGTAGCTGTGAGAGATATGAATGTCTGGAAATTGAGTTAATTGTTTTTTATTAAGCCTAGCTAATTTAGCCTATAAATAGGCGTAATTCCATATAAACTCGCTCAAATCATATAAATTGACCAGATAAAAGCCGGGAAAATTGCGAATATATACATGTATTTTATAAAATCGTTCTCCGACTAATAGTTCCCTACTTCGCAATGCCAAAATCTTTACCAAATGGACTGTGTGTGAAAAAGCATACCTGAGCTGACCATAGGGCTGCCCAGACACTGGTTCTGGCCGCGTGCGTATTCTTACAGTGTTGTTTAATATTGTTCTAGTTTGAAATAGCCTATTAATCTTGTAAATGTTTAATGATATCATCTGTCCCTCTCTTTCTCTGTCTCTCTCTCTCACACACACACGCACACACGGTCTATATGCACAGAAAAGTAAATATTGTTACTTAGGGAAAATCAAATAAGGCATAATGTTTATACACTGCTCGTAATACAATGCATATTAGTTGTACTTAAGCAGTGTAGATATGGTTAATGTTTTCTTTCATAAACATGGGCTACTCAAATGAAAAAATAGACTCATATTTTCTACAAACATTTGATATTTGATTGGCTGTATATAAAAATGCACATTTTTATTTGACTCAGTAATGAAAACATTTGTTTTGTCTACGTTCTAAAAATTATGGGCACATGTTTTGAAAATGTGAAATACCCTACACGACCAGGCCTTTCAGACTACCCTTGGCAATCCTTGGATTTTAGGTATTGGCTATTGAATTGAGGAATAGTTCTACTAAGAGTGGAGTCACACGAAAGTAGTTTAATAATTTAAATGTAAAACCTTGAAACGTCTGGATAAGAAAAAGACCCATAGGACACACACCAATAAAACGCAAAAATAAATAAATTATTGTAATAAATATGTGATTATCTTCGTTCTTCTGGAATGGGCTACATTTTTTCCTAAAAAAATGATTTATTTTCAACTGTCATTCTATAGATATTAGGTCTAACTGCGTCAGTGTCCCAATGTTAATCTATCCAAACAAATTAAACCATTTTCAAAATTTGTGTCCAATGCAAAAAGATATTTGTCCTTCCAGCAAACCTAACAGACTAGATGACTTCTCACCTAGTTAAGAACAACCTACAACATATACATACAAACACAATGTTAGATCAAATTAATTTCACGAAGGAGTTCTCTTGTAAATACCATCGAGCCATAATTGTATCACTATGACGTAAATCATGCCGTGGTCTACCTATGAATAAAAACCCTGAGGCACCTTTATGTATCAAAAGACAATGTGAAAAAATGCATCAATAAATTCAAGGAGTCACACTCTCTCTTTCCCTTCGTAAAAAACCGCAAAACACAATGCTGAAATTATATATACACTTAATATATGGATATGATATATATTCTGAGTTCACGCAAAGTGCTTTACAGACACCACGTCAAACCATAATACGTTTCTATTGTTACATTAACATGCATACATCATAACAGTGAAATTACTTAGGAACGCAATATATATTATCTGAATGACTCCATGTGGACCGGCTGCTAATGGTGTTTGATTAGGTTGGACTTCTATGTAGACAGCATATCCTACCTGTCACAAACTAGTCCTTAAAAGCTATGTTTCGATATGGTCCTTTTGTTGGCTATCTCACTTACCCCCCCCCCCCCCCACCCCCCACCACCCCCCCACACACAGACACAGACACACACACACGCGCGCGCGCACCCCACCCGATTTAGCGGAGTGGAATGATGCAAATCCAAAAAGATGGGGCGAATTGGAGTAACAGGCTGAGTTTAAATCTTTTGACCCAACAACTATTGACTGCTATAATCCTAGTATCTAGGCTATATTAGAAAATCATCTTTCACTGTTTTTGTACGTTTTATGATGAATGTCCACAAATATATCCTGTAGGTAAAATGAAATCAGCAGTCCGAACAAATGAACAAGTTATGGGCCAACCTGATCCGTTAACACGCTCTTCTTAGCAAATGTCACAGATCATGTGGGCATCAGCTTCCTTGAGCATGACTGAAGCTCTACTGTTGGAAGTTTATCCTTAGCGGGTCACACAGGTTGCAAAGAAAGAAGCTAAAAACAAAACATTTAGCTCATAAAGCAATACGGTGTTTTTTCCTTATAAAAGTGTGCAAACTTGTCGCCAATTTGGAGACTTTCTTCTAACCCAAAAGCTAAACTAATTTTAGAACGAAGGGATTCATGCAAAGTGTTTTTTTTTTCAGTCATGCTTCGTTTAAGGCTCAAGGCGACCGATGTCATTTTGACCCCAGAGGCATAAGCTTATTAATAGCGAGTGTTGTGAAAATTGGACACTTCATGAATTGCTTTCTGATTATGTTGTTGTAAACATACAAACATTTCCATTTCAACGCTTAGTTGTCCCAGTTTTTTATTTTTATTTTACAATTTTCACAATGTTCTCCATATGTGAGTGTTTGCATAATGAGTGTGTGTTGTGTATGTGTGTGTGTGTGTGTGTTGTGTGTGTATATATATATATATATATATATATATATATATCACATCACAGCACATGGGTGTTTTATTACATTCTTACAACTTTGCTTTTGTCATATCCACGTTTTCAAATTTAAATACTGGTTGAGAACTTCTGTATCTATATGGACATGTATGTTAACGTGGACTTTAATGAAATAATTTTTGACCAGACAGACAGATTATATGCACAGATACAGCTTCCGTTAGGGAAGACTGGGGCTAAATGGAACAAAGGATCAGTTATAATAGTGAAACCTCTTACAATTAGAAACAGCTTAAAAAGCTGCTATTCAGCGTGCTAATGATTGGCTATTGTCTCTGCATTTCTAATAAATGTTAGGAATCATATTTGGTTTGGTTTATTGACTAATTAATATTCTTACTGCTTCTATTGTTTAATATTATTGACCTGTGGAACAGGCTATATATACATAATCACATGGTTTTAATCAATAAGAAAAGGTGATTAGTATAGTTAAAGCTAAGTTAGTTCAAAACTATTATTGTTGTATTTTCTCACAGAACTCAGATTAGTCTAACGTTAGCCATCGGTGGTCATTTGTAATACATTACAATGTCCAATTGCTAAACTATATGGTAGTTTGTATAGTATTTAGACACATTTACATAAAATAAAACATTTTTACATGAAATGTCTTAGTAAAACTATGATAATACCGTAGAAAAAATATATTTTTATATTTTGAATACTAAAAGTATCCTTTAAATCCTATTGTTTACTCCATATGACATGCTATTAAAGATAAACACATATAGCTTCTTTTGTCAATATAGTGTATTCACATCAGGTCAAAAAAATTCAATGATGCCATATTTTCACAATTAAAGAAAGTTTTACATTTGTCTATTTAACCCCTAAGGGGTCAATTGTAACATTTAACCTCTGCCACTTTCAGTGGAATTGTAAACAACTGGTATGTCCTAAGAACCTAGAGCATGAAATGGTAGCTGTGACATGTATGTTGTCATTTTTATAAAAAATATCAAATATTTACTTAAATTACCATAAAAAAGGACCTAGATTTCTTTCCAATCTTTCCCTTGACTAAGATTGTATTTTATTATATGAGGTACCACCTATGCTGTACACAAAGTAAAATTGTCTTATGCAAATAAAAGTCATTCCAAGTGTTTACAAAGTTTGGCAATCATAGAACCACATTTTAGGACTGCAAGAAAAAGCTAAAATACACTCTGAATCTAGAAAGCCATTTGTGGTCAATTTGTTGTGAATTTGTGAATAGGAATCTTTTCAGAATAGTAGCAATGCTATGCAATGAATTAACAAAAGTATTGTTTAAAAGTACTTTTCTCTGGAGACGTACTTTTAAGTTATTATGTCATCAGGGAGTGGATTGGAACTGTTGTCAATGATTTAGACCAAATAAATATAATCCACATTGAACACCTTATTGCCGATTTAGCAAATACAGTAACTGGTTATTGCCAGCTATGACCTTGTAGAAAATTAACATTTACCATGAACATTTAGTTGCAGTCACTAGCTCAACAGTCTGTCAGTGCAATGCATACTTGATGAAACTGTAATGTAAAACTAGATACACTTTGAATGTGCGCGTGATCTGTTGGTGTTTTTTCAGAGAAAATGTTATTCCACCTAAAAGGTTCTATAAATGACAGGAATCCTGTATAATATATATAATATATTCTAGTTTTCTAAATGTATAACCTGTTATGATATTTGTGATGATGTGCTATTTCATTAATTTGAGGATTTGGGTAGGCTGAAGAATCCTGCCATAGTTCCAGCCACACCTATTTCTTGTCTAAATGTGATTTTAATGCCAGCCATATTGGGTAAGTAAATAAATACCATAAAATGCATAGTTTTATTTAATGTTTCCAAGGAACATTTTATGAATGGAATTTTATGCATAACTGTCTGTGAAAGATATGTTTTAAATGTTGGTGTACTGTCCATCAAATAGCAGTAATTCTGAACACATAAATATATTAGCATTTATAATTACTTCAAATAAGATTTTATTTTCACATGCAATTTAATTACATTTATACTGATTATTTTGTAAGACAAACTGTAGGATTTTGTTATGATCTTTTATATATTTATGTGATATATACATATATATATTTATGTGAATTTTTTGTATTGTCAAGGGATGAGCTTGGTTCATAATCTTTCAGTTAAATGTTTATAATTATATTTCCAAATCCTTCATTATGCGGAACAAAAGTAAAAAAAAAGAATAGTTCAAACCTCTTTGACCTCTATATATTACTTGCTTCTTCATGTTGTTCACATGTACAGCCTACTGAATCTGTTTTATTAATAATAATTTTTTAAATAATAATTTATTATTTTCAGAAATACATTTGTTATAATTCCCGCAAAAACCTATAAATATTTACATAGTCAAAGAAATCTATACCATATCCATTAATGATAAAAAGACATGACATACACCTAAACCAGTTAACAAGGTTTTATTGGATATATAGTACATATTATTATATCAAATGCTTTTTCTATTCAAAGCTCCTTCTGACATGAACTATTAGATACATTGTTAAATACACAGTAAACTTTTAATAGCCCTCTGCAGTTTATTGCATCATGTTTATTTAGTGTTATGAATGCTTTACTTGAATGAGTAATGTACTTGTAAACCTCCACCAAATAAACAATAGGAAAACATAATATTTGAAATTAGTGTGCCTGTGTCCTTCTTTCCACCTTCTCATATTGTTAATAAATCATTCATGAATTATATCTTCAAAAGCTGCAATCCTTAAGAGTGAAACTTCCACTTCATTTGGATACAGGCTACTTCTATTTTTTTCTTGAACATCACTGAATGCTTTATAGAATAGCCCAGTGGTATGTGTTACAATACAATTATTTTTTATAATTATTTTTAAATTCTTTTGTTGCCGAATGCTCCTCTTCTCCTTCATATGCCAAACTAATACAATAACAACGTGCTTGGGGTTGATCGTGGCACTGTTTCTACTTTAGCAGTTTTCAGCTTTAAGAGAAAGTTGGCAGGTTAATGTTTTTCA
Organism: Esox masquinongy; assembly: GCA_016801175.1. Taxonomy (NCBI): domain Eukaryota; kingdom Metazoa; phylum Chordata; class Actinopteri; order Esociformes; family Esocidae; genus Esox; species Esox masquinongy. The sequence continues at coordinate 38,399 of JACXGI010003781.1, forward strand.
ACATGAATCTTGTTCTGAAGGCAGCTTCACCCTGAAGGCAGAAATGATCTGATTGATTGCTTCAATGGTGAAGACTGCATGCTCTGAGAGGACATTTAACCATGGTTAGTGCTGCCCAGGGCCTTTGAGACAACCCAACCCTAAACCCCAACCCTAACCTTAACATCTGCCCTAGTTGTTGTCCTAATTCTAACCCCAACTGTTATCCAACCCCAACTTTAACATTTATCCTAACATTTTTTTTTTACTTCGGGTGATGTCAGTGTTGGGATTTTTCTGTTTTTGGGGCAGATCTGCCTCCAGAATAAGATTAAAGGTGAAACAACCGCAGAAGGTTATTGATTGCTCTGACACTTGAAGGGCAAAAAGTATATTTTTATCAACATGGTTTGGATCAATGGCTTGCATTACTTTCCTTACAACTGAATGTCAATGGTACTCTCTATTACTCGCACTCACACACTTTAAATCTCACACATCTACAGTTCTGTCACATTCAGAAAGGTTGTCAAACATTAGTATTACACTACAACTAAAATACAAATTCTTAATCTATGCTTGCCAGAAATACAATACCACAGTGGGAGGATTATTTTGCTATAAATCTGACTTTCAGGGCCCTACTGATCTTAGTCTTACTCATGTTTTAGTAGCATGTTACATATGAATCATGACAAAATACAGTTGTATTTAATTAACTGTGCAGAATAATAGTACGTTAGAAACTGAAAATGTTCCCTTCACCACTCCGCAAAATGTGTAAAAATTTTTAGAAGCCTGTTTCTCTACAAAATGGCTAGTGCTCTTCTTTGATTAACTCCGTTGATGTATTTCAGTGACTGCTGCACATTCATGTTGCACATCTTCCCTATATTCAGAGCCAGATTCAGAAATCCTAGGATTCTCCCCGGTAAGCCCCTGCTTTAATCCGATCCAAAAGTCTAGGCACCCCTGATCTAGGGTCAATCCAATGACACAAACCCAAACCTCTTTGAGTTAGGGAAACCAAATATGTTCAAACGTTGTTGCTCAGTTTGGAATGGAATATTTTATCATGTAATATAAAATCATGAAAAGATCTGTTCAGTGTTTAGCATGTTTTGTTGTGTGTGTGTGTTCACTGGAATGAAGACAAGTTGTGTGTGTATGTGTGTGCGCACGTTTACGAGTGTACATGGGTATGTTTGTGTATGTGTGTGTCTATGTGTGAGTGCATAAAATCTAAAACACACAGACAGAGAAAGGAGTGGATCGGGTGAAAATAGAGAAGAGTGGAAGGGGGAGAAATTAGAAAAAGCCTTAAAAGAGAGAGGGAGAGAGAACAGTGAAAGAGAAAAGAGGAGTAAAAAGGAGCGAATACCTCCCAGGGAGGCGTAGAATCCCTCCATCTGCTATTCAGCGAATGGAGCACTCGCTACACTTATCCCCTCTCTCTAAAAGGAGCTCCGCTTTCCGCCCCATTAAAAAGTTTGGGAACTAATGCCACCCCTGAATACTGGTCTAATTAGAGTACTACCCCAAGCTGCAAGGGCCCAGCTACACAAGAGAAGGCTGAGGCTCTGGAATGGATTCTGCCATTTCCCTTTTGTAGAACCCATCTTTTTGTGTTCTTTTTTGCTCTTTCTTGTTCTTTCACGTTTCGACTCTCCTTTCTGTCTTTCTTTCTTTCTCCGTATTCTCTCTCATGTATTGAGAGATGAAATGAGGAAACCTACTACAACTGAAGAGATCTTTCATCGCAGAGATACTTTTGATCTGGGAGACAGGTCCAGATGGACTATGAAAATATGAATGGTGTCGGTCTCCATGAGGCCCTACAGGATACTGCTACCGGCCTTTTGGGGGACAGAGATGAGGAAGACGTTTATTTTGAGAAAAAACAAACAAGCACATGTGATATAGTTGCATTTGCGACCATAACTAAATACAGAGTAGAAAATGGCAGTGGATAAAAATACATTAGCAAAACATGCCTTCTGTAAAACTCAATAATAATTATTTGAAGCTCACACAGGAAAAAAGTGTTTTGTGCCTGAAAATTATAAGAACTATGAAAACTACACCGTCCACTTGGAGCAATGCAATGTGCTCGGACATTGTGGACAGGGATGGTGGCAACTTTGGATCTGAGGGTTTCCGCATTGGTCAACTCTAGTGTGAGGCCCTTCTACATTTTTAAGCTTTTCCCAAACCCTAACCATAAATGTAACCATTTGGAATCAATATCTAAACATAAAACTATTTTCTGTTTTACCCTATCCTTAAACCTAACCCATTTTCCTTTCATTTATGCAGAGTTTGACTGACAGCTAAGATACACCACCACATGGTGTAATTAAAACGTCAAGCAATGCCGTAATTCTGTTGCTACAATTTTGGCAAGGGCAGTGAGTTTATTTGGAGTTAGATTGCAGGTTTATATGTTATAAAATCCTAAATAAACTTTGACAAGACTGCTTAGGTCAGGTAAGTTTGAGTTGTGCATTAAAATATATATTCAATAAATCTAAACTCAATAATCCCAACATTGTTGACTGAAGAAAACTGTTAATCCTCAAAAACTAGCTAAATTCCCTAGATTTCACAGAATGGAGACATTTCATGGAGAGAGTGATGTTTGATGATGCGATGAAAGGTTGTGGCAGTCTGGAAATGGGCCTGTTATGGGTTTTGGTGGTCCAGACAGGTAAAAGAGAAACATTCAACCCTGTGCACTAAAAGAAAGGCCACCTATGTTCTAAACTACTTATAAGCATAATCCTGTAGGCCCTGGTTAAAAGTAGTGCACTTCATAGGGAATAGGCTGGCATTTTGGACATATTTACTACCCTAAGTAATCCACGCCACCACCTCCAGCGCATCCTCCACAATACCCTCTGACCTACATAACGTTTCAGACTAAGAGGTGTTTTATTTGTCCCGCATCTAGATGTCTCACCTCGCGATGAACTTGTTAACTTTAAGATTTTGCTGCAGAATTATGCCGCTTTCGCTCACCGACTGACTGACCGACCGCGCTTTCTTCTTTCGCTGTCTTTTCTCTTTCCCCCCTCTGTGCTTGTTTTCCTTGGCATGCTCGACGCTCGTACAAACAACCCAGAACCCATAGCCTTATCCATCAGGCCTGTGCAGTATGTGATGATAAAATAACAGGCAGACTGAAACAAACCATTTGTTACAAGTCACAGATTTATTATCCTGTCCACTTGGAACAAAGAACAGAGGTTACCGAGGCATCTCCTACTTAAGCTACAACAATAAATATAACACAAGTTGTTGCCGCCATTTACACCATTAGGGCCGCCCGCCATTTGGAAAGTCCCGGAAATTCTTGGGTCTCGGGTCCTAACTCGCGGTCATCCTAAAGAGTCCTGAACCCACGCCAACCACCAGCAGCTGTCCGATGTCACAGCTTGAAGCGAAAAAGATTTTCCTGCTGATTTGCATCCTACACATCATTTAACATCCCTCAGCTCACCACGGTGAGCTCCTATTTTGAGGGGTTCTGGCAGAACGTGTAGCTGGTGCCGTAGCTGGTGGACTGGAGTTGCCGGCTACTAGTCTGGGACCTGGTTAGTTACATGCAACAACGCCACTGGGCTGTAAACACTTCACCGACGTCAAGCAACCCGTTCATCATAGTGACACCCGCAGGTAATGCACACGGGCCAGCTCCACTCCAGCCCAGCTAACAGCAGACAGAAAGCAGGACCCAGGACATTTCCTGTCAACCCCAGGCCCTAGTACCTAGCACCCAAATACAACAAATGTCTGCCAAAAGTCTGATCAAACCCATAGCTAATTGCAGCTATATCCTCGTAAGCATCTGTGTAAATATAAATTCACTTAAATGTCAAAGGTGAAATTTAGAATTTATTTTCAGAATATAGTGCACTGTAAAAATACCAATTCAACCAATTGCTCAAAAAGCATTACTCTGATTTGAATTTAAACTAACGTGAAATCAGTAAATGCCTGCAATAATATGTTTAAATTTTTTTTTTACTTGTGTAACTCAAAAAGGCCATCATTATTGTTTTTCCCAGCATGCTCTCTTGCAGGTAGGTTTTTCATATATTTTGATTTTAATACCTTTACACAAGTAATATACAGTTTCCAAATTAATACAATGTGGAAATAGTTGGACTTTTTGCAACCGTAACCTAGCTAGCTATTCCAGTTTGTATGATTTAGTCTCAATAATCAAGATTGCATAGTCAGGCAGCCATTCTGATTGCAGGTTGCAGGTAATAAAATTGTCGAATGTCCTCACATTGACTAGAATCCAATAGGAGTTAGACATGATATCGCGGAATGTGACAGGCAGGCCTAAAGGGAAATCAGGAGTTTCATACCACTGTGTAAGCGTGTAAGCCCTCAAAAAGAAAACGTTTATTGTATATGTAGTTCATTGTCAAAAATACTTAATTCATAAATTAACATTTTTTATTGTTTTGGGGGAAGGGTTTATTTTTACACTATATGAGTGTATGAAGCCAAATTGGCTGGATCAACACAACACAATGGGACATCTATTAATAATGATGTATTGGGATTATTGTGTCCTTGCATGCATGATTTGTGTGTGTCAGTGTGTGTGTTTGTGTGTGTGTGTGTGTGTGTGTGTATGTGTTTGTTTGTGTGGGCAAACTCCCAGTGGGGAACTTTAATGTTTGAAGTTCCAGCCTGCCTCTGTACTGTCATCTATCCCCACTCTCTCTCCATGGTGACGCCCCTGTCACTCAAAAGGCAAAAAAAAACATCAACACTGGAAGCCACCCATGAAGACGCATCCTCCGCGCCAAGTGTTTTCCCCTAACTAGCTTTGACTCCCTCTGTCTTACTCTCTCCACGACTCCCACTCTCCACTCTCTTTCTTCCTTCCAGAATTTCTCACTATCTCTCTCTCTCTCCCTCGTTCCCTGCCTCCATCTGTCTCTCTTCCCCTCGCCCTTTCTCTTTTTCGTCCCTCATCCATCACGCCCTCTCCGTTTCTCTCTCACTCTCTCAACCTCATTGACTCAACCACAGAGTGTCTGCTGCAGATGCCCAGAGCCTCTAAAAAGGACTAGCGAGACACCAGAGCTAAGCATTTAAGTGAGCTGTCATACCCCCACCTTTTAAGCTCGCGTATGTGTGTGTCTTTACGTGTGAGCGTATGAATATGTGTGCGTGGATGCGTTTCCGTGTCCCAGACCATTCCCAGTCTCTTGGAGGCATGCCCGTAACTCTCCAAACCCAGGGATCAGTATCTGACAGACATGGTGTTCTCATAGCGGTAGATCGACACCACAATTAGATCCAGAGGCTTTGTGATACACACAAGACCCCTGTCCCAGGACCCACCCCATGCCAAAAAGTGAGCCACATTAGAGGCAGTACCAGGACCCTCTGTAACACATTAGAAGGGTTCTGGGCTTTGATATTCTGGAAGATATTGATCTCAGACCACAGGTTATGTATGAGATTTTCGAGGTGAGGGAAATCCCTCAGAACTATGTGTGCTTCAATGTTCTGGTGGTTTATGCTGTCTGACAGGTAGAGAGCTGCTGTATGAACTTTATGAAGTGCTTAAAAGCCCAGTAAAAGAACCTCTTGATCTACAATAAAGATTACCCTGCAATTTGAAAGTTCTTTGCACTGTGAAAGCCCTGCATTCTAACTAATAATCTCCTTTCAGAAAGACCATGTGCTATTTCTTCAACTTATCCATTTTCTTGATGAAGGATTGCAACGCCAAACATGTTTGAGTTGTGTGTAGTATACGTGTATGTGTGTGTGTGTCTGTATGCATGCAAGTGTGTGTGTTTGTGTGTATGTGTGTGTGCATGCATGGCTTTGATGTCTTTTAGACTGACAGATCCAATGAGCCCTGAAATAGAGCAAGCAAAGATTAATGACATGGTGACAGTGATTATGCCCTCCATAATTCTAACTTTGCTGTATTTCACTCCACAAATCATGGCACATTTTACATTATGGTGTTTCCACTTCTTAGACCTTTTAACTTTTCATCCATCCATCCATCCATGAATTTATAAATGTATTCATTTATTCCTTCATCAGCTCATTTGGTCATTGATTTATTTATTTGTTTGTTCATTCGTATATTTTCTGGATGTAATGTAAGCCATAAAATTGAGTAACTTACATTTGTGTTTTTATAAAAGCTAAAATTCCTTTAGTGGAAATACCCATTGAGGCTGTTAATGAAAAATGCAAAAAAAAGAGTAACACCTAAAATCTGACACGCACCACAATCTGCGAAATCTGATCGTGTTTGAGTGTGTGCATGTGGGTGTGTGTGGGACAGAAGGTTTACTTGTGGCTGCATCTATCCAGCACTTCTGCATATTATGGAGGTTTAGAAAACAAGTATACTTTCTCTCTTTGCATCCCATTTTTCCTTTTTCTGTCCATCCCCTCATCACCCCCTTTTTCTCTTTCTGTCCATCCCCTCATCATCCCCTTCTCCTCTTTCTGTCCATCCCCTCATCATCCCCTTCTCCTCTCTGTCCAACCCCTCATCATCCCCTTTTTCTCTTTCTGTCCATCCCCTCCTGAGGTTGGATGAAATAATACCAGAAAACCATAAACCTAGTGTGCAATATCAACATTGACTTTCTGGAAGGTCAGAAAAAAGACCTTAACACAACATTGTGTTTCCTATAGGAGGCGGACCAAAAGCAGCCTTTTGGTCGGGAGAAGGACAGACACACACACACACACACACACGCACACACACACATCGAGCTCATCTCCCGTTCTAACAAAGTGTTCACAAAGCCCAGGCAGAATGCGTTTAACCAGAAAGCTCTCACCAAAGTGGAAAAAGATGCCGTTTGATTTGATACTTCCTCCCTTGGCAGTGGGAACTTCCTGTGCCCCGTCAGAACTGTTTCTGGAGCCCCCGTCGGAGTTTGGCTTCATCTGGGGGGGTGCGGAGGGGGGCTGGAACGGGTGTAAGGAAAGGCCCTGTTCTTCGGGGTGGTCAGGGCTGCAGATTTTGAGCGGATCCCTGCTGGAGATGTGAGGTGGCTCCACGGTGGTGGTAACGAGATACTTCAGGTCCATATAACACATGCAGGACACACTGAGACGTAACGAGCTGCTGGGGGACCTCTGTGTGTGTGTGTCTGTGTTTGTTCCGCTATACTTGTGACAGTCACACGCTCACCAGGATAGTCGAACCAAGAATATGCAACCTTGCAGGGACATTTTGCCAGTCCCCATTAGAAAATGACTCAGTTTGTCTCCTGGGATAGGTTTAGGGTAGTTACAGTTGGGGTCAGGTTTAGAATTAGGGTATGGGATTATGAGTTATGGGTAGGGGATAGGGGTTAGTAGTTAGGGGTTCGGTTTAGACATTAGGAGTTAGGGTTAGGTTAAAGGTTTTTGCGGTTAGGTTTAGGGTTAAGGTTAGGGAAACAGGATTGTGAGTGGGAATACCTTTCTGTGTTAGTTCACTGTCAGCGTCAAGCATAACTCCCTTTTGCTCTGCATTACGGAGTAAAAAAGCTGCTCCGAGCACTTACCCTCGACTGTGTATAGTGAGTATTAACAACTGTTCAGATAGTAGTGTTAGCCTACCAATTGTGTGTGTACCAACACAGCCACCAACATTCCACTCACTCCCATTGAACCAGTCTGGTTTGCTTTCATAGTCGTGTTTCTGCTCCCGGCTTTTAGTACTTCACTTACAGGTTTCATTTTAGTCCCTCTTCTGTGCAGCCAGCTTGTAGAAGTGGCTTTTACACACCCACACACAGAGTCAAACAAGCATACGCTACCCAATTGTTAATTCAGTCACAATCCAGAATGATACAAATGGATTTCCGATTTCTATTCTCACAGAGCTTGTATTGTGAGGATTTGCTTTTCTGTACGTTTTCAACACCACCCCATAGCAAAAGCTATTTTTACAGCATTAGTAAAATGTGCTCTGGCTCAAATCTCCTTTTAGCCATAACATGAGTTTCAGTAAGAATGATGCTTTCACAGTGAGATTAACAGAATTTAACAATGCCTACTAACATTTAAATACTTTTGTGTGAAATCTCAAATATTGGCCATCAAATTCCAAAGTAACGTGGCATATTTTTGCTAGTTCCCCCCACGGATCACTGCAGTGTGAATATGTTATGCTGCTCTGCGTATTGCAGACACGAGTTGTTTGAACTCATTTCTGACATTAGTAGCTAGCTGGCTAACTCTAGTGCTGACACAAACAGTGTGCATAGGTTGTTTCACAAAGTTTAAACATACTGGCCCAAAACTATTGAATGTTGGTCTGCATGTTAGCATGTTTTTACCTTTTAGCCATAAGATGAGTTTCAGTAAGATTGATGCATTCACAGTGAGATTAACAACACGTAAAAACACTTGCCAAAATTTAAATACTTTTGTGTGAAAATCTAAAACATCACCCATCAAATTCCAAAGTAACGTGGCATATTTTTGCTAATCCCCCCCCCCCACGGATCACTTCGATATGAATACGTTACGTTGCCCTGTGTGTAGCGCAGACACATGAGCTGTTTAATCTTATTTCTGACATTAGTAGCTAGCTGGCTAACTCTAGCGCTAACACAAACAGTGTGCATAGCTTGTTTCATAAAGTTGTAAACATACTGGCCCAAAATTATTGAATGTCGGTCTGCATGTTAGCATGTTTTCTCAACAATAGTTTCTTTTGGTCAGCCATGAAGACTGAAGCAGTTGGTGGATGAGACAGCTGCTAAACTCATGTTACTTATTCAGCATCAGTAGCAAGTTAGCAACAGTTTGGTGAAACACATTCAATAATTTGTTGACTTTTCTGATTAGCAGCATCCCTTACCATATTCCATTCAGTTGAATATGATGTTTGACTGGCTGATTTTGTGACATTTTTAGTTATATGCCATTTCTGATGTAAAATGCATCCCAGTGCTCCACAAAAGAAAGGAACACCATTTTGTCTGGGTTGCAGTATGTCAAAATGTACATGTCAAATAAGCTTTCAATTTGACGTGTCAACTACCAAAAATGTGTTATAGAATGTTGTGGCCATTTATTTTGGGATAGCTTGTTGTAGCTTTGGGTTGAATTGTGGCTGGCAACAAGCTTAAAAACAATTACCAGAAACTGCAGTCATTTGCAGTATTCTCAGGATTGATTTAGTGATCCATGTGACGATGATCACTTGTTCTATCGAAAACAGAACAATGTTCGTGAAAATTAATAGACTGAATGTGCTGCACGTGCATGCTTTCCTCATATCGCTGAGCTTTGTCAGCGCAATAAGTTCCTATTGGCAAATGAGAAGAGAAAAGTTTGCCCACATACTATTTGAATGTTATTTAAATTGAAATGTCATCCAGATAGCTGTTGTTAGTACCCTTAATCCTGACCTGGTCTGTATCAGAGATAAAAAAGAATCGTCTTTAAACAGAAAATGGGTCAGAATCAGAGGTCAGCTTGGTCTACATTTTTTTATTTGTAATTTTGCAGTGCAGAGATAAAAAAAGAGATACAACAGACAATAAAAAATAAATACAGATGATAGAACTTAGTACCACATGGAGTATGTGCACAGTGATGTCTAGTGTTTGGTCAGGTGTTTACCCATGGTCCTTGGGGGGCACTGTCACTGCCTGTGTTGTTTCTTCCTGATTGTTTTCTAGTGAAATAGTAGTAAAGCTCTGAGAGTTTATCAAACTGGAATATACCTCTTTAACACAGGCATTACATGTTTTCAGATTCATCTAGAAACTATAATAATATTTGGTTTCTGTATCTGGCAGGTTTTACTAAATATATGCTGTGCTTCTAATTGTGGTCCGCAGTACCCGAAGCCTAAGACAACATTCCCTACATTTGTTTTAACTTTGTGTTTGTTGGTTTAGCCAAGGAATCAGTTAGCCTCCGCATACTCAACAACGTCCTGGGGTGGACACTGGTGACTTTCTTTTCTTTCACAGATTCATGCACTCCAACAAATGCGGCCAAGTTAAACAAAGAAGCATTATACATTTGGAAACTTTCAACAATGCTCTACAGCAGTGAAATAATGGGTTTAGTTTTCAGTAAAAATGCATTTGATTAACTCAGCTGAGGTATCTATTTTTAACAGATTCATTTTAGGGGACTATATCAAAACATACACTTGCACGTAGACAAACATACAAACAGTCAGGATTTGACACAAAGGAAAGAAGGCAAAAACCCCAGTGGTGATACTGGGGTACACACAGACACACAAAGACACACACGCACACACACGCACACACACACACAATCAAATATATATGGCAATAAATACCATACATGTTCAATTAGAACAGGCAGGCCAGATGTAGGAAACAACCTTACCGCAGAGGAAAGCGCTTATAAAATAATTACCCTTGGAAAGAAGAGAAACGTGCACGCCAGTACTTAGCAAGTGCACTCAGAGGAGAATGGAAGAAAGGCAATGTGTATCCAGGTACCTGTGGGTAGCTATAATGTACAGGGGCCAAAACTGCCATGCCAGGATTTGATGCCATATTTCCTCCAAAGTGTGACAACAAGTTAGCTAGCTTAAAACTCTTTGCCTCTCATATTCCAACAGAAGTCAAGGAAACTGACAATGTATTTAAGGTATTAGCACAATATTTTTGGTTAGCTTTTGTATTAATGTGTGGTAGTTTTTAGCATTTGTGCTGCGGTAGTGGCTGTAGCTCCTGTGTTCGCCTGGTGAAATGTAACAGCTTATGGACTTTGAATGAGAGGATGTCTTACATCTCCATTACTTCTGCTTTGCTCTGTGTTATTGGAAACATCCACCCGAAAATTTGATTTCAGTCATAAAAATGAGAGGAGCATTTTGTGAACTCCATATGGAGATTCAGCCCGATGACATCATAAAGTTTTACTAGTTTTAATATCCTGTTAGTTCAAATAAAGTTGATTGTTTGAATGCGAGACATCTGTGATGTAATGATAGAACACAAAACATTTTATCAAAGAACAATGTGATATTGCCTTACAAATACAGCTTCGGAAAAAATTAAGAGACCACTGCACCTTTTTCTTTCCTTTCCAAAAAAGGCGAAAAGGAAGGTTTTGAGTGAGGACCAGAAGGGTTGAAATTAAGAGTCCACTGCAAATTGAACGCTTCTGTTCCTCACTCAAAACTTTCCTTTTCAACTTTTTTGGAAAGGAAACAAAAAGGTGCAGTGGTTTTTTCCAGAGCTGTATATGAAATATATTAAGATACAAATAATATGGGCAAAAAAAGTAACTACCAACTTCAGTGAAACATACTCCAAACTTAGCTTGGTTGGTATAAGTAAGGGAATCGTGGACATTGAAGTGACACTGATCCTTCAATAACTTCTCTGACTGTCTGTCTGTGCGGGCCCTTTGTTTTCACAGTGTGTAATTGATTCCTACGGTCTTCTTCCTCTCCTCTTGATCCCTCCATCCTCTCCTGTCACGTCTCATCCAGGTGGAACCGGCTAGCAGGGGGTCTAGCACCGCTTTGCGTCCTCTTCTCTCTCGCAGCCTGGGCCACATATGCTACACAGATCAGCATGTTTCCGTCCTAACCCCCCTCCAATCGTATAGAGTTTCTGTGAGTCGATGAGGGAAGAGAAGTGAAATGTAGTGCTGCTAGGATGTCACAGAGCAAACACATAAATCTGTACATCGGAACACTGGGCGTTTGTTAGCTCCAGAGTTTTTTCCTCCTTGGCTTCGTGAGCCCAGAGCGACCTCTGGCCTCTATCTTTCTTCCCCTGTGTTCCAAGACCGTTGTGTTGGTGAACTGTGCTTCACACTTGGGTTTGGATTTACAGGTTAAGGACTGCCATTTAAAAAACACACACCAGTTAATCATGATTGTAGAGAAATTCATGATTGAAAGACAACCCGTTTCCAAAAAAGTTGGGACACTGTAAAATGTAAATAAAAACATTATGCAATGATGTGTAAATCATTTAAATCCTATATTCAATAGAAAATAGTACAACGACAACATATCAAATGTTGAAATTGAGACATTTTATTGTTTCTTGAAAAATATATGCCCACTTTGAATTTTCAAAAAAGTTGAGAACATGTCAGTAACATGACTGGGTATTAAAAGAACCTTACAGTGATAGGTCTGTAAGGAGTAAGGATGAGGAGGGATTCACCACTATACGAAAGACAGCAAATAGTGCAACAATTTAAGAATAACGTTTCTCAACGTAAAATTGCAAAGAGTTTTGCGATCTCATCATCTATGGTACATACTGTTATTAAAATATTCAGAGAATCCGGCGTAATCTATGTATGCAAGGGACAAGACCAAAAACCAATAATGGATGGTCGTGAGCTTCGGGCCCCACTGTATTAAAAACAGACAAAGTTCTGTTGTGGAAATCATTGCATGGGCTCAGGAACACTTCCGAAAACCATTGACTGTGAACACAGACTGTCGCTGCATCCACAAATGCAAGTTAAAACTTTACCATGCAAAGAAGAAACCATACATAAACAAGATCCAGAACCACTGCTGTCTTCTCTAGGCCTGAGCTCATTTAAGATGGACTGAGTTGATGTGGAAAACTGTCCTGTGGTCTGACGAATCAAACTTGAAATTATTTTTGGAAATCATGGCGCTGCGTCCTCTGGACTAAAGAGGAGAGGGACCATGCGGCTTCCTATCAGTACACAGTTCAAATGCCAATATCCGTGATGGTATGGAGTTGCATTAGATCACATGGCATTGGTGACTTGCACATCTGTAAAGGCACCATTAATGCTGAACAATACATACAGGTTTTGGAGCAACATGTGCTGCCATCCAGACAACGTTTTTTCCAGGGAAGGCCTTGCTTATTTCAGCCAAACCAATGCCAAACCACATTCTGCACGTATTACAACAGCATGGCTCCGTGGTAAAAGAGTCTGGGTGCTAAACTGGCCTGCCTGCAGTCCAGACCTGTCACCTATTAATTGGTCTCTTCAGTTCCCAAATGCGTATAGAGTATTATTAAAAGAAGAGGTGATGCAACACAGTGGTAAACATGCCCCTGTCCCAACTTTTCTGAAACATGTTGCATCAAATTCAAAATGGGCATATATTTTTCCAAAAACAATAACATTTCTAGGTTTCATCATTTGATATGTTGTCTTTGTATTATTGCATTCTGTTTTAATTTGCATTTTACCCAGCGCCCCGACTTTTCTGGAAACAGTGTTTTAGAAACAACACCTATGTTGTTAAAACAGTATTTTGTGCTCTTGAAAGAAAAGGGACTGCCATTTAGGTTGCAGACTACAGGTAAGTTGGTCTGGCTGGGCTGGACTGAGTTTGACAGTGTAACAGCCTGTCAGATTGATGCTTCTTTGTTAATGCTTAGTTACTGTATCATTCTAAACAAAAAATCAGTCTCACAAAAGCCTAGCATGGGGATTCATCTCGCTATCGTTCAATATTTTTTGAAGAGAGTATTTGGGAAAGACTAAGAGGAGCAAAAGAGGAGAGAGGAGAGGGACAGAGAGAGGGCGGAGAGGGAAATTGAGAGGAGAAGAAGAAAGAGGAATGGAAAGAGGTGCAGGAGGGAGAGAGAAGAAGAAGAAGAAGGGGAAAGGAGTGGGAGGAAAAGAAAGAGAGAGGGAAACTAGGAAAGGAGACTGAGATGAGGAAAACTATTGTTTCAGACTGAAGGGATGGGAATGTATCCATCTTGTCTCAAAGCTCTCTACAGTGCTCCTGGGAGGTCAGTCTGGTGACCTTTCCGTAGTAGGAGGAGCCTGCTGGTGACCCCTGTATTCCCCCGTACAGCCGTCCAACCCCGGCTCAATACAGGCCATTCATAGCTGTGTGTTTTTCCTTGGGATGCCTCGCAGGGACACATGGCAATCCGCTGGGGGTGAGGGGTGTGTGTGTGTGTGTGTGTGTGTGTGTGGGGGGGGGGTGTTGGCAGAGACCTGCAGCCTGGGGAGCCAGTAAAATGAAGTCAGAAAGGTTTAACTATACTGGACACCAACCTACCCAACCAAACACACACATACCCACCCACACCGACTCCCACTCCCACTTTCTCTCACACGCATACACTGACACACACACACACACACACCCTAACACCTCTGTCCTCCCCTTAACAGACTACTTCATGTTATTTGTTTTTCTGGTTCTGTCCACCAAACAGTGTTTTACGACACATGATTCCGGACCTTCCGCTGCCAATAGGCTTTTTTTCTAAGCAGTCCGATGGATGATGAAAAATGAAAGGAAGGATTGATATGCATTAAAGAATAACACACGCGTTCTCCCTCTCACACTGTCTTAAATAAACACGCACACAGAGACACACACCCACACGCCCAGTGAAGTGTTGAAGTGTGTCCTATGGCATTTAACCATCTGAACCCTGGAGGTATTTGGCTTCGTTCAACCCAAACACCCACATCCCCACATCCACAAACATCCATGAGAGGTGCACCTCTTCCCCCCATCACACACTGCCCCTGGGAGCCACGTCTGGCCAGGGCGTGATGAGGATACGGCCGGGTGAGGTCATACTAACAGAGAATTCAGGACACATCAGACACATGGAGATGCTGAGATGCTCCAAACATGGTTCAGAAAAAAACTGACCTGTGGCTTTGGGTGGTCTGGTAGTCTAAGCAACCGTCTCCTCTGCACATGTACTGCTGTAGCATGGGTTTGAATCCGGCCCGCTGCTCTTCAGCATAAAAACACTCTATCTTTTACCACTTCCCCCTCCAATTAAGCATAAAATGCCTAAAAATGCATATTTAAAAAGGGGTAAGGGGTTGTGATGTAAATGGTAGCCTTTGTCAACAGACAATGGGATGGAAACACTCACGAGAAATGTCCTTTCAGATATTAGCAAAGCTCTTGTTGTATATGCGCATGAATAAAATATTTCAAAGTAATAGTTGGTATTATGTTTCTAATGTTTTTAGTGGTTGTTACAACTCATGCTCAAGAGTAGAACATCTCATCCCTTTATGAAATATTGCATAAAATGACAATTAATGAATGACCATTCAGTGAATTATGTCCATTCAGAAGGAACATGTCAAGAGAGACAAACTACATGGTAACATATATGAAGTTGTTTTAATTTTGTGTGCATTCCTCTCTGACGTGTTGCAGATATAAATCCAGTAAGCTGAAGGCTCCCATTTTTCTTGGTGTTGCTTTTACACACACATACACACACACACACACACACACACATACACATATATACAAGGTACATTGTAGTGTGTAGCCGTTGGGCCATGGTCTAAAGTAGTGTACTAATATAAAGAACGTCATTTCTCACAGAGTGGAAGGAAATGGGGCTTTCCATACTGTGGGTCTGATTTGGCCCATACTCATCTTGCCTGTCCATTCAACAGAAATCTTCCTTTGGTCTAGCGTTTGCTGTATATTTCACTCTGACATTGCCAACATTGAAATTAAGTTTTATGGTGATGTTAAAATAAGGGGTGTTGAACAAAACAAGTGGTTTGAGAGGAACATGTTGATCCTATTTAATCAATCAGAGTATCAAAGCCTCGTCTGTTCAAATTAATGGGAGGAGCAGTTCCCACACCCTATTCTCTCCTGCGGTGAGATAGAGCGGTAGAGCAGCTCCCACACCCTATTCTCTCCTGCGATGAGATAGAGCGATAGAGCAGCTCCCACACCCTATTCTCTCCTGCGGTGAGATAGAGCGATAGAGCAGCTCCCACACCCTATTCTCTCCTGCGGTGAGATAGAGCGATAGAGCAGCTCCCACACCCTTTTCTCTCCTGCGGTGAGATAGAGCGATAGAGCAGCTCCCACACCCTATTCTCTCCTGCGGTGAGATAGAGCGATAGAGCGATAGAGAGATCCATGGTGTGCGTGTGGCAAGCAGTCTGTGCGTGCTTTCTCTTCTGTGCATTTTGTGGAGCATGCATTTGAATATGTTGCATGGGAGCACTTGAGCTTGTGTGTGTGTGTGTGTTATATAGGAGTAGAAAAGTCTGATACGCCCCCTACCAAACAAATCGTTAAGCAGCCCAATGGACCAGCAGCAGCCAGGATGGAGAGGAACAATATAATAACACCAGAGGCACAGACACATAACATCCAGACAGAGACACCCAGGATCTCATTCAAAACAGAAATGGAACCCTTCTTTACCTACTGTTAGATATCCCTAAATGGACAACCGTGTTCGCTAACACTATGTTAGGAGGTGAATGAAGAGCTACATTGCAAGGGTTTCAGTTCAAATGTGCCATCATTGTGTTCCTTTTGACCTTTAAATTGGTTGTAGAAAAGCACCTGTCGTGTCTGCCGCTATTCATTAAGGAAAGTTCATAAATGACAATGAATTCTTTTAGAAAGTACCTGCGTAGTTCCTCTCTAGGAGCTGTCTTTTCAGTTAGACATGCTGTAGATTTACAGGAGTCTCCCCAAGCCAAGGGCACACACACACACAAACAAACACACACACACACACATGGGTACACTCACACACATACTGCTGAAACAACAAAGTACAAGTGGCAATTATACCCAGCTTAGCTAATAACTTAGAATTATTTTACTCATCAAAAAACACAATATCATGGTATTTATTTTACAATTCTTTCCCTGGTATAAAATATGACTAAGTAACAATTTGAGAATGTTTCATTTACATTCATAGAGATTTTAACACATCTCAAGTATTTACATATCAACATAGATGTATTTATGTAAAAAGGCACAAGGGGGTGCGGTATGTGGCCAATAAGAGCTGGTGACCCCCTTATTGCTTACTTATGAACTGGTTGCTTAAAAACCTGAATCCTGATTGGCTGTTAGCCATGTAATATGAGAACATATAATCACAAAATGTTTACTGTTCTTATTGCGTTGGTAACCATAACACCGATAAAGCATCTTAGAGGTTTTGTGGTATATTTCCAATATACCAAAGCTATGCATTGTTTCCATACACTCTGTGATACGTTGTGCCTTATATTGGCCATATTCCACACCCCCTTGTGCCTTACTTATTAAATATACCGCAGCTATCGGCCAATCAGCATTCAGGATTCAAACCACCGGGTTCATAAATAAGCAACATATAACACAGGATGGTCTTTATTTAGATGTTTTTCTTATGATCTGCAGTTGCATGTATGAATTCAATTTATGTATGCTGTGCACAGAAAGGCCTAACTTTAAACTCAGCTATCTATAGTTCTCTGGGAATACCACCAGAACGCTTATAGCCACTTCTATAAAACTCCTGCTCGTCCACCCACTCTGAGGTTTCCTGGCCTGAACGGCCAATGAAATGTTTCAACTAAATGTAATGTACTTAATTTTTTTATGATTACTTACTTGTACAGAAACCTTTTTTTCGTCCTCAAACGTTTGAAAAACAACACAAGAGGGAATTTCCTCATTAAATTCTCTGCCCATGCTGTAATTTTATTCTGATTCCATTTTGGGGGGAGAGCAGCAGTGCGAGCGGCCCGTGATTCATGAGCTGGAAGGTTACCACACTACATTGTCTAAAAGCAGAGGTAAAGATGCTTTGTATGGTGTTTTTTTTAGAGCATTGTTGTTGTGTTGCATTTCTGTATCACCCAGGTTATTCTAACCTCATGCTACCGGGACTGGACTCTTTGTCACTGAATCAAACATCAAATGTGACATGGATCAGAAAGCAAAAATAAATTAGTCAAATTCTCCATGTCAAAGTGTCGTTTGGAATGCATTTTCTGTTTCAAATATGTTTATGAACCACTGACAAATACAACAATATAACATACACAGGAGCTGCTTCTTTTCACACATAAAACAACAAACACAAGCTTTATATTACATATGAAACAAATAACACCATGGGGATGAGCAGGCAACACTAACATATATGTAAAATGAACCCCTGCTTCCCTGAGTGGAATCCATTTTTGAGACAGCGACCATTCTCATACTTCATTTCATACGAAACACTTAGCAGTGGAAAATCACCTGATCCATCACTAACGTAATGCCATGCGCCGTCTCTCCTAAGAGTCGGCATATAAGGTTATCTGAAGGCCAATAATATACATCGGAAAGGGTGCGAATCCCCTGTGTCTTTTGATAACCAGACAGTCTTATCAATGATGAGGTGATGCATCAGGAAGTGTGTGAGGAGAGTGTGTTTGAGGAGTGTGTTTCAATGCTAATGAACTCTGGGTGGACAAGCAGACAGAGACACAGTGAGGCACAGTTCAATCAAAAGCCTGGATTAAATTTCTATTCTTGTTCTGACACTGCACACCTGAATTCATGTTAACGATCAAATTAATTTACCTCATTTAGTGTTTGGTTTAGATCAAATCCCATTTTTAAATTCATTCTGGCGCAGCTAATCGTTTTAATGTGGTTTCCCCCATAAACCCAGACAGACGAACACCTTTTTTGATTGGATAAGGCCCACAGACTAATGCATTACCCGGAGATCTCTCTGTCTGTCTGTGCTGTCAGTGATGTATGCCTCCCCCTGCCTGTTAGTTCTGTGGGTGGGTTCAGGGACTCCCTCGCTCAGTGGCTGACTAACCACCTCCCCTACATATGCACACACACAAACACACACACACAACGCAACACATAAAACGCAGGGCTTGTTGGCTTTCCAGCTCTCCTCTCCCACTCCCGTCCTCCACAGACAGCATCACATTTATAATCCAAAACCTGTCCCAGCCCACCTCATTAACTCTCTCTCTCTCTCACACACACACACACACACATGAAATGCGCACACACACATGCATGTGATATATATGCACACGTGCACACACAGACACGCGGAAGCACACGCTCACAGTTTCTAACACACACACCTCCCCCACTACTAAGCCAATGTAACCATTCCTCCCATCCCCCTCACCTTCATCCTAGGTCAGAGCATCTTTCACCACTCCTCTTCCTCCTTCAATAACCTGTCAGGTGATATTTCAGGTTTTCTGTATGACATGACAGCCAAAGCGACATTGGCTTCTCACTAGCCCCCCATCAGTAGAAACGAACAACTCGAGATTTATAACATTAAGGACTCTTTGTAACTGCACCGTTCAGAATAATTCTCCATGCAAGGTGGGGTCGGTTATATCCCAGGCCAGACACATCCAACACTCCCCCACCACCATGGATACATCCTCCACTCTTCATTCAGGCACATCCAACACTCCCCACCACCATGGATACATCCTCCACTCTTCATTCAGGCACATCCAACACTCCCCCACCATCATGATACATCCTCCACTCTTCATTCAGGCACATCCAACACTCCCCCACCATCATGATACATCCTACACTCTTCATTCAGGCAAATACAACACTCCCCCACCATCGTGATACATCCACTCTTCATTTAGGCACATCCAACACTCCCCCACCTCCACGATACATCCTCTACCCTTTATCACCCTTTATCCTCCATAACCCAGACACATCTTCTGTACCCCTAGACAGATCCTCCATTCCCCCAGACAAATCATCCACACTTTACTCAAACACATCCTCCACCCTGTGCTTCGACACATTCTCCATCCTTTACCCTGACACATCCTCCACCTTTTACTCCAACACATCCTTCAACATATTCTTCACAATTTACGCAGACACATCTTCCACAATTTACTCAAGTCCAAAACCCCTTTACAAATGCTCCACTCTTAACTCCAACTTTGTCATTTCTTTGTTCACAGACCGTTCCACATAAAGCATGGTAATGTAAGGAAAACATATCTACATTAGACACAGAGGAGCATAGCATTGGATGTAGCATTCTGTGCACTTCATCCTTTATGATGCATCAGTCGCCAGGGCAACCCACCCCACCCCAGCCAGGCCTCTCGTGCCAGGAACAGAGAAACCGCACGTAGTAGCGAAGCCTTTCTGAGAGTTTATTAGAGCGAGAGATATGCAGTCTGTCCCTCTGGGAGGGGATTCCTAGAAAGACTCACTTCTCACTAGTGTGTTTGTGGGGGGGGGGGGGGCACATGCATGTGTGTGTTGATAATGCTTTACTTATTATATCGCATGGTAATCAGTGTCATTTCAGTGTCATTTCTGACGCAACAGGTTTTGCACATGCAATGAATATTTTTCTTGTGATAAAACTGTGAAAAAATTGCAGGGAAATCGGGTATGTTTAGGGCAGATGCTCTCACTGATCTTGTGATGACCTAGTAACCATCTGAACTATAACCATCCCTTAATCGTTTACAACCATGAAGACACTTCTATCGTCTTCATCATTCTATAATCCACAACCACCAAGACACTTTTATAGTTTAGAATCATCAAGACCCGTTAAACCATCTGCCTCTCTAAGAGCCCTCCCTCTTCAGTCTTCTTCGGACAAACTCACCCTCACACCAACACCACTTCGCTCGCCTCTTCTGCCTCCAGCTACCGACTCTCCATTCACTTTAGGCATTTCATGTATTTTGGGGTGTGATCTGTACATATGCATATAAATGTCTTTACATATGCATATACATGTAGCACCCTAGAGGATAATTGGTAAACATCAGCGAAAATGCCCTGTTAAAATGTCTTTGTTGTTATCAGCTTAATCTTACACTCAAAGAGATATGTAACCTATCACTACTTTGTACTAGCTCCCCTTGCCAAGAAAACAGCATTGAGTGTTCTCCTATAATGTTTGATGAGGTGTAACAAAGGATCGGAGCACATTCATCCATGCAAAATCGCTCACGAGTCATTGGTCCTCACTTCAGGACTCTCTTCTTCAGCTCATCCCATAGTTTTTCA
This sequence comes from Esox masquinongy, assembly GCA_016801175.1. Lineage (NCBI taxonomy): Eukaryota > Metazoa > Chordata > Actinopteri > Esociformes > Esocidae > Esox > Esox masquinongy. Next base: position 59,187 of record JACXGI010003781.1, read on the forward strand.
ATTGGGTTTGTGTCAGGGATCTGGGATGGCCTCTACAAAGCTTGATTCTGTGGTCAATGCCCCATTTTTTGGAGGTAGATATGGAAAATGCTTTAGATCACTTTCTGCACGATCCAAGTACAACCCAGTTTTAACCTCCTGACAGAGGTAGCCAAAATGTTTGTCTAGAATCTCCTCATATCTGAGCATGCCATCCATCCCAACCAGGTTCCCAGGGCCTACTGAAGCAAAACAGGCTAAAAAACACATACATCCACCACCTTATATCCACCTCCACACATCCACCGCTGTACATCCACCTCCATACATCCACCTCCATACATCCAC